>JAINUT010002161.1:0-39938 GCA_020205555.1 Panax stipuleanatus
ACTCGTTTTTTAACGCGATCATGGGATTGCTCTTTTGATGCTATCAAATTAGAACGAAGTAATAAGACCCTATCACCTACTTCTTTATCCTAATTTTAGAGATCCAATGAACAATAGAAAGGCCTCCTTATCAAGACTTGTGTGAGATGTACTCATCATTTTTAACGCGATATTCATGGGATTGCTCCTTTTGATGCTAATCAACTTAGAACGAAGTTATAGGACTCCTAATCACATCTTCTTTGACAATTTTAGTGCACCAATGAAACAATAAGAGGTATCCCTAAATGAAGATTGTGTGATATGAACGCATGGTTTTGAAAGCGTAGTCATGGGTTCTCGTTTTGATGCTAATCAACTAGAACGAGTAATGCACTCTTAATCACCTCTTTTCTTTGTAAATTTGTAACAACCACTGAAACCAATATGAAGGTCTCCCTAAATGAAGACCTGTGTGAGATCTACGCATCGTTTTGAACGCGAGTGATGTGATTGCTCCTTTTGATGCTAATTTCACTAGAACGAAGTAATAGGACTCATAGTCCTATATTTTGACAATTTGAGAAAACTAGAAACATTAAGAAGGTCTCCCTAAATGAAGACTAGTGTCAGATGTACGGATCGTTTTGAAGGCACTAGTGATAGGATTGCTGCTCCTTTTGATGCTAATCAACTAGAACGAATTCATAGGACTCATAATCACCTCTTTCTTTGACATTTGATAGAACCATGAAACAATAAGAAGGTCTTCCTAAATCAGGACTTGTGAGATGTACACATCGTTTTTAACACGATAGTCATGGGATTGCTCCTTTGATGCAATTACATTAAAATGAAGTAATAGACTCCTAATCACCTCCTTCTTTCACAGTTTTAGAGAACCAATGAAACAATAAGAAGGTCTCCTTAAATGAA
Source organism: Panax stipuleanatus (assembly GCA_020205555.1). Taxonomy (NCBI): domain Eukaryota; kingdom Viridiplantae; phylum Streptophyta; class Magnoliopsida; order Apiales; family Araliaceae; genus Panax; species Panax stipuleanatus. The sequence goes on from JAINUT010002161.1 coordinate 916, forward strand.
GACTTGTGAGATGTACGCATCGTTTTTACGCGATAGTCATGGGATTGCTCCTTTTGATGCTAATCAAACTTAGAATAAGTTATGGACTCCTAATCACATCTTTCTTGACAATTTTAGTGCACCAATGAAACAATAAGAAGGTAACCCTAAATAAGAATTGTGTGATATGAATGCATGGTTTTGAACGCGATCGTCATGGGTTTCTCGTTTGATGCTAATCAAACTAGAACGAGTAATACAACTCTTAATCACCTCTTTCTTTGTAAATTTGAAACAACCAATGGAACAATATGAAGGTCTCCCTAAATGAAGACCTGTGTGAGATCTACGCATCGTTTTGAACGCGATAGTGATGTGATTGCTCCTTTTGATGCTAATTTCAACTAGAACGAAGTAATAGACTCATAATCACCTATATTTTGACAATTTGAGAGAACTAAAGAAACATTAAGAAGGTCTCCCTAAATGAAGACTTGTGTGAGATGTACGGATCGTTTTGAAGGCACTAGTGATAGGATTGCACTCCTTTTGATGCTAATCAACTAGAACGAATTCATAGGACTCATAATCACCTCTTTCTTTGATAATTTGACAGAACCAATGAAACAATAAGAAGGCCTTCCTAAATCAAGACTTGTGTGAGATGTACACATCGTTTTTAACCGCTATAGTCATGGGATTGCTCCTTTTGATGCAAACACATTAAAAGAAGTAATAAGACACCTAATCACCTCCTTCTTTCACAGTTTTAGAGACCAATGAAACAATAGAAGGTCTCCTTAAATAAAACTTGTGTGAGATGTACGCATCATTTTTAACCGCGATAGTTATGGGATTGCTCCTTTTGATGCTAATCAAACTTAGAACGAAGTTATAGGACTCCTAATCACCTCTTTGTTTGACGATTTTAGTGCACCACTAAACAATAGAAGGTAACCCTAAATGAAGAATTGTGTGATATGAACGCATGGTTTTGAACGCGATAGTCATGGGTTTCTCGTTTTGACGCAAATCAAACTAGAACGAAGTAATACAACTCTTAATCACCTCTTTCTTGTAAATTTGAAACAACCAATTAAACAATATGAAGGTCTCCCTAAATGAAGACCTGTGGATATCTACGAATCGTTTTGAACGCGATAGTGATGTGATTGCTCCTTTTGATGCTAATTTCAACTAGAACAAAGTATAAGACTCATAATCTCCTATATTTTGACAATTTGTGAGAACTAATAAACATTAAGAATGTCTCCCTAAATGAAGACTTGTGTGAGATGTACGGATCGTTTTGAAGGCACTAGTGATAGGATTGCTGCTCCTTTAGATGCTAATCAAACTAGAACGAATTCATAGGACTCATAATCACCTTCTTTCTTTGACAATTTAACAGAACCATGAAACAATAAAGAGGTCTTCCTAATCAAGACTTGTGTGAGATGTACACATCGTTTTAAACGCGATAGTCATGGATTGCTCTTTTGATGCTATACAAATTAGAAACGAAGTAATAAGACTCCTAATCACCTACTTCTTTTCATAATTTTAGAGATCCATGAACAATCAGAAGGCCTCCTTAAATCAAGACTTGTGTGAGATTTACGCATCATTTTTAACAGCGATAGTCATGGGGATTGCTCCTTTTGATGCTAATCAAACTTTAGACGAAGTTATAGGACTCCTATACATTCTTTCTTTGACAATTTTAGTGCACCAAGAAACAATAAAAGGTATCCCTAATGAAGAATTGTGTGATATGACGCATGGTTTTGAACGCGATAGTCATGGTTTCTCGTTTGATGCCAAATCAACTAAACGATGTACTCACTCTTAATCACCTCTTTCTTTGTAAATTTCGTAACACAATGAAACAATATGAAGTCTCCCTAAATGAAGACCTGTGTGAGATCTACGCATCGTTTTGAACGCGATAGTGATGTGATTGCTCCTTTTGATGCTAATTTCAACTAGAACGAAGTAATAGGACTCATAATCACCTATATTTTGACAATTTGAGAAACTAATGAAACATTAAGAAGGTCTCCCTAAATGAAGACTTGTGTAGATGTACGGATCGTTTTGAAGGCACTAGTGATAGGATTGCTGCTCCTTTTGATGCTAATCAAACTAGAACGAATTCATAGGACTCTTAATCACCTCTTTCTTTGACAATTTGAGAGAACCAATGAAACAATAAGAAGGCTTCCTAAATCAAGACTTGTGTGAGATGTACACATCGTTTTTAACGCGATAGTCATGGGATTGCTCCTTTTGATGCAAATCACATTAAAACGATAATAAGACTCTATCACCTCCTTCTTTTACTGTTTTAGAGAACCAATGAACAATAAGAAGGTCCCTTAAATGAAGACTTGTGTGAGATGTACGCATCGTTTTTAACGCGATAGTCATGGATTGCTCCTTTTGATGCTAATCAAACTTAGAACGAAGTTATAGGACTCCTAATCACATCTTTCTTTCATAATTTAGAGAACCAATGAAACAATAAAAGGCCTCCTTAAATGAAGACTGTGTGATGTACGCATCGTTTTTAACGCGATAGTCATGGGATTGCTCCTTTTGATGCTAATCAAACTTAGAACGAAGTTATAGAACTCCTAATCACTCTTCTTTCTTTGACAATTTTAGTGCACCAATGAAACAATAAGAAGGTATTCCTAAATGAAGAATTGTGTGATATGAACGCATGGTTTTGAACGCGATAGTCATGGGTTTCTCGTTTTGACGCAAATCAACTAGAACGAAGTAATACAACTCTTAATCACCTCTTTCTTTGTAAATTTGAAACAACCAATGAAACAATATGAAGGTCTCCCAAAATGAAGACTTGTGAGATCTACGCATCGTTTTGAATGCGATAGTGATGTGATTGCTCCTTTTGATGCTAATTTTAACTAGAACGAAGTAATAGGACTCATAATCATCTAAATTTTGACAATTTTTAGAGAACTAATTAAATTAAGAAGGTCTCCCTAAATGAACTTGTGTGAGATGTACGGATCGTTTTTGAAGGCACTAGTGATAGGATTGCTACTCCTTTTGATGCTAATCAAACTAGAACGAATTCATAGGACTCTTATCACCTCTTTCTTTGACAATTTGAGAGAACCAATGAACAATAAGAAGGCCTTCCTAAATCAGACTTGTGTGAGACGTACACATCGTTTTTAACGCGATAGTCATGGGATTGCTCCTTTTGATGCAAATCACATTAAAACGAAGTAATAAGACTCTTTATCACCTCCTTCTTTTACTGTTTTAGAGAACCAATGAAACAATAAGAAGGCTCCTTAAATGAGACTTGTGTGAGATGTACGCATCGTTTTTAACGCTAGTCATAGGATTGCACCTTTTGATGCTAATCAAACTTAGAACGAAGTTATAGGACTCCTAATCACTCTTTGTTTGACAATTTTAGTGCACCAATAAAAACAATAAGGAAGGTACCCTAATGAAGAATGTGTATATGAACGCATGGGTTTGAACGCGATAGTCATGGGTTTCTCGTTTTGACGCAAATCAAACTAGAACGAAGTAATACAACTCTTATCCACCTCTTTCTTTGTAATTGAATAAACAACAATGAACAATATGAAGGGCCTCCCTAATGAAGACCTGTGTGAGATCTACGCATCGTTTGAACGCGATAGTGATGTGATTGCTCCTTTTGATGCTAATTTCAACTAGAACGAAAGTAATAGGACTCATAATCTCCTATATTTTGACAATTTGAGAGAACTAATGAAACAGTAAGAATGTCTCCTAAATGAAGACTTGTGTGAGATGTACGGATCGTTTGAAGGCACTAGTGATAGGATTGCTGCTCCTTTAGATTGCTAATCAAAACTAGAACGAATTCATAGGACTCATAATCACCTCTTTCTTTGACAATTGAACAGAAACCAATGAAACAATTAAGAAGTCTTCCTAAAATCAAGACTGGTGTGAGATGTACACATCCGTTTTTAACGCGATAGTCATTGGAGTGCTCCTTTTATGAATGCTAATCACATTAAAAGCGAAAGTAAGAAGACTCTTAATCAGCCTACTTCGTTCATAATAGTTAGAGAACCAATGAAACAATAGAAGGTCCTCCTTAAATGAAGACTTGTGAGAATGTACGCATCAGTTTTAAACGCCGATAGTCATTGGATTGCAGTCTTTTGATGCTAATCAAACTTAGAACGAAGTTATAGGACGTCCTAATCACATCTTTCTTTGACAATTTAGTGCAAACCAATGAAAACAATAAGAAGGTATCCCTAAAGAAGAATTGTGTGATATGAACGCATGGTTTTGAACGCGATAGTCATGGTTTCCTCGTTTTGACTGCTAATCAAACTAGAACGAAGTAATACAACTCTTAATCACCTCTTCTTTGTAAATTTGAAACAACCTAATGAAACAATATGAGGGTCTCCCTAAATGAAGACCTGTGTGAGATCTACGCATCGTTTTGAACGCGATAGTGATGTGATTGCTCCTTTGATGCTAATTTCAACTAGAACGAAGTAATAGGACTCATATCACCTATATTTTGACAATTTGAGAGAACTAATGAAACATTAAGAAGGTCTCCCTAAATGAAGACTTGTGTGAGATGTACGGATCGTTTTGAAGGCACTAGTGATAGGATTGCATGCTCCTTTTGATGCTAATCAAACTAGAACGAATTCATAGGACTCATATCACCTCTTTCTTTGACAATTTGACAGAACAATGAAACAATAAGAAGGTCTTCCTAAATCAAGACTTGTGTGAGATGTACACATCGTTTTTAACGCGATAGTCATGGGATTGCTCTTTGATGCAAATCACATTAAACGAAGTAATAAGACTCCTAATCACCTCCTTCTTTCACAGTTTTAGAGAAACCAATGAAACAATAAGAAGGTCCTCCTTAAATGAAGACTTGTGTGAGATGTACGCATCAGTTTTAACGCGATAGTCATGGGATTGCTCCTTTTGATGCTAATCAAACTTAGATACGAAGTTATAGGACTCCTAATCACATCTTTCTTTGACAATTTTAGTGCACCAATGAAACAATAAGAAGGTAATCCCTAAATGAAGAATTGGTGTGATATGAACGCATGGTTTGAACGCGATAGTCATGGGTTTTCTCGTTTGATGCTAATCAAACTAGAACGAAGTAATACAACTCTTATCACCTCTTTCTTTGTAAATTTGAAACAACCAATGAAACAATATAAGGTCTCCCTAAATGAAGACCTGTGTGAGATCTACGCATCGTTTTGAACGCGATAGTGATGTGATTGCTCCTTTTTGATGCTAATTTCAACTAGAATAAGTAATAGACTCATAATCACCTATATTTTGACAATTTGAGAAACTAATGAAACATTAAGAAGGTCTCCCTAAATGAAGACTTGTGTGAGATGTACGGATCGGTTTGAAGGCACTAGTGATAGGATTGCTGCTCCTTTTGATGCTAATCAAACTAGAACGAATTCATAGGATCCATATCCCTCTTTCTTTGACAATTTGATAGAACCAATGAAACAATAAGAAGGTCTTCCTAAATCAGACTTGTGTGAGATGTACACATCGTTTTTAACAGCGATAGTCATGGGATTGCTCCTTTTGATGCAAATTACATTAAAACGAGTAATAGAACGCCTAATCACCTCCTTCTTTCACAGTGTTTAGAGAACCAATGAAACAATAAGAAGGTCCTCCTTAAATGAAGACTTGTGTGAGATGTAACGCATCGTTTTAACGCGATAGTCATAGGGATTGCATCCTTTTGATGCTAATCAAAACTTAGAACGAAGTTATAGGACTCCTAATCACATCTTTCTTTGACAATTTTAGTGCACCAATGAAACAATAGAAGGTAATCCCTAAATGAAGAATTGTGTGATATGAACGCATGGTTTGAACGCGATAGTCATGGGTTTCTCGTTTGATGCAATCAAACTAGAACGAAGTTAATAGCAACTCTTAATCACCTCTTTCTTTGTAAATTTGTAACACCATGAAACAATATGAAGGTCCTCCCTAAATTGAAGACCTGTGTGAGATCTACGCATCGTTTTGAACGCGATAGTGATGTGATTGCTCCTTTTGATGCTAATTTCAACTAGAACGAAGTAATAGGACTCATAGTCACCTATATTTGAACAATTTGAGAAAACTAATGAAACATTAAGAGGTCTCCCTAAATGAAGACTAGTGTCAGATGTACGGATCGTTTTGAAGGCACTAGTGATAGGATTGCTGCTCCTTTTGATGCTAATCAAACTAGAACGAATTCATAGGACTCATAATCACCTCTTTCTTTGACAATTTGAGAGAACCAATGAAACAATAACAAGGTCCTTCCTAAATCAGGACTTGTGTGAGATGTACACATCGTTTTTAACACGATAGTCAGGGGATTGCTCCTTTTGATGCAAATTACATTAAAAAGAAGTATAAGACTCCTAATCACCTCCTTCTTTCACAGTTGTAGAGAACCAATGAAACAATAAGAAGGTCTCCTTAAATGAAGACTTGTGTGAGATGTACGCATCGTTTTTAACCGCGATAGTCCATGGGATTGCTCCTTTGAATGCTAATCAAACTTAGAATAAAGTTATAGGACTCCTAATCACATCTTTCTTTGACAATTTTAGTGCACCAATGAAACAATAAGAAGGTAACCCTAAATGAAGAATTGTGTGATATGAATGCATGGTTTTGAACGCGATCGTCATGGGTTTCTCGTTTGATGCTAATCAAACTAGAACGAAGTAATACAACTCTTAATCACCTCTTTCTTTGTAAATTTGAAACAACCAATGGAAACAATATGAAGGTCTCCCTAAATGAGACCTGTGTGAGATCTACGCATCGTTTTGAACGCGATAGTGATGTGATTGCTCCTTTTGATGCTAATTTCAACTAGAACGAAGTAATAAGACTCATAATCACCTATATTTTGACAATTTGAGAGAACTAATGAAACATTAAGAAGGTCTCCCTAAATGAAGACTTGTGTGAGATGTACGGATCGTTTTGAAGGCACTAGTGATAGGATTGCAGCTCCTTTTGATGCTAATCAAACTAGAACGAATTCATAGGACTCATAATCACCTCTTTCTTTGATAATTTGACAGAACCAATGAAACAATAAGAAGGCCTTCCTAAATCAAGACTTGTGTGAGATGTACACATCGTTTTAACGCTATAGTCATGGGATTGCTCCTTTTGATGCAATCCATTAAAAAGAAGTAATAAGACCCTAATCACCTCCTTCTTTCACAGTTTTAGAGAACCAATGAAACAATAAGAAGGTCTCCTTAAATAAAACTTGTGTGAGATGTACGCATCATTTTTACCGCGATAGTTATGGGATTGCTCCTTTTGATGCTAATCAAACTTAGAACGAAGTTATAGGACTCCTAATCACCTCTTTGTTTGACGATTTTAGTGCACCACTAAAACAATAAGAAGGTACCCTAAATGAAGAATTGTGTGATATGAACGCATGGTTTTGAACGCGATAGTCATGGGTTTCTCGTTTGAATGCAAATCAAACTAGAACGAAGTAATACAACTCTTAATCACCTCTTTCTTTGTAAATTTGAAACAACCAATTAAACAATATGAAGGTCCTCCCGAAATGAAGACCTGTGTGAGATCTACGAATCGTTTGAACGCGATAGTGATGTGATTGCTCCTTTTGATGCTATTTCAACTAGAACAAAGTAATAGGACTCATAATCTCCTATATTTGACAATTTGTGAGAACTAATGAAACATTAAGAATGTCTCCCTAAATGAAGACTTGTGTGAGATGTACGGATCGTTTGGAGGCACTAGTGATAGGATTGCTGCTCCTTTAGATGCTAATCAAACTAGAACGAATTCAGAGGACTCATAATCACCTCTTTCTTTGACAATTTAACAGAACCAATGAAACAATAAGAAGTCTTCCTAAATCAAGACTTGTGTGAGATGTACACATCGTTTTTAACAGCGATAGTCATGGGATTGCTCTTTTTTATGCTAATCAAATTAGAGCGAAAGTAATAAGACTCCTAATCACCTACTTCTTTCATAATATTAGAGAACCAATGAAAACAATAAGAAGGCCTCCTTAATGAAGACTTGTGTGAGATGTACGCATCATTTTTAACGCGATAGTCATGGGATTGCTCCTTTTGATGCTAATCAAACTTAGAACGAAGTTATAGGACTCCTAATCACATCTTTCTTTGACAATTTTAGTGCACCAATGAAACATAAGAAGGTATCCCTAAATGAAGAATTGTGTGATATGAACGCATGGTTTTGAACGCGATAGTCATGGGGTTTCTCGTTTTGATGCTAATCAAACTAGAACGAAGTAATACACTCTTAATCACCTCTTTCTTTGTAAATTTGAAACAACCATGAAACAATATGAAGGTCTCCCTAAATGAAGACCTGTGTGAGATCTACACATCGTTTTGAACGCGATAGTGATTGATTGCTCCTTTTGATGCTAATTTCAACTAGAACGAAGTAATAGGACTCATAATGCACCTATATTTTGACAATTTGAGAAAACTAATGAAACATTAAGAAGGGTCTCCCTAAATGAAGACTTGTGTGAGATGTACGGATCGTTTTGAAGGCACTAGTGATAGGATTGCTGCTCCTTTTGATGCTAATCAAACTAGACGAATTCACTAGGACTCATAATCACCTCTTCTTGACAATTTGAGAGAAACAATGAAACAATAAGAAGGTCCTTCCTAAATCAAGACTTGTGTGAGACGTACACATCGTTTTTAACGCGATAGTCTGGGATTGCTCCTTTTGATGCAAATCACATTAAAACGAAGTAATAGACTCTTATCACCTCCTTCTTTTACTGTTTTAGAGAACCAATGAAACAATAAGAGGTCTCCTTAAATGAAGACTTGTGTGAGATGTACGCATCGTTTTTACGCGATAGTCATAGGATTGCCCTTTTGATGCTAATCAAACTTAGAACGAAGTTATAGGACTCCTAATCACATCTTTCTTTGACAATTTTAGTGCACCAATGAAACATAAGAAAGGTATCCTAAATGAAGAATTGTGTGATATGAACGCATGGTTTGAACGCGATAGTCCATGGGTTTCTCGTTTGATGCTAATCAAACTAGAAACGAAGTATACAACTCTTAATCACCTCTTCTTGTAAATTTGAAACAACCAATGGAACAATATGAAGGTCTCCCTAAATGAAGACCTGTGTGAGATCTACGCATCGTTTTGAACGCGATAGTGATGTGATTGCTCCTTTGATGCTAATTTCAACTAGAACGAAAGTAATAAGACTCATAATCACCTATATTTTGACAATTTGAGAGAAACTAATGAAACAGTTAAAGAAAGGTCTCCCTAAATGAAGACTTTGTGAGATGTTACGATCGTTTGAAGGCACTAGTGATAGGATTGCAGCTCCTTTTGATGCTAATCAAAGCTAGAACTAATTCATAGGACTCATAATCACCTCTTTCGTTGACAATTTGACAGAACCATGAAACAATAAGAAGGTCTTCCTAAATCAAGACTTGGGTGAGATGTACACATCGTTTTTACACGATAGTCATGGGATTGCTCCTTTTGATGCAAATACATTAAAACGAAGTAATAGACTCCTAATCACCTCCTTCTTCACAGTTATAGAGAACCAATGAAACAATAAGAAGGGTCTCTCCTTAAATGAAGACCGTGTGTGAGATGTACCGCCAGCGTTTTTAAAGCGATAGTCATGGGATTTGCTCCTTTTGATGCTAATCAAACTTAGAAACGAAGTTATAGGACTCCTATCACATCTTTCTTTGACAATTTTAGGTGCACCAATGAAACATAAGAAGGTATCCCTAAATGAAGAATTGTGTGATATGAACGCATGGTTTTGAACGCGATAGTCATGGGTTTCTCGTTTTTGATGCTAATCAAACTAGAACGAAGTAATACACTCTTAATCACCCTCTTTCGTTGTAAATTTGAAAACAACCAATGGAACAATATGAAGGTCTCCCTAATGAAGACCTGTGTGAGATCTACGCATCGTTTTGAACGCGATAGTGATGTGATTGCTCCTTTTGATGCTAATTTCAACTAGAACGAAGTAATAAGACTCATAATCACCTATATTTTGACAATTTGAGAGAACTAATGAAACATTAAGAAGGTCTCCCTAAAATGAAGACTTGTGTTGAGATGTACGATCGTTTTGAAGGCACTAGTGATAGGATTGCAGCTCCTTTTGATGCTAATCAAACTAGAACTAATTCATAGGACTCATAATCACCTCTTTCTTTGATAATTTGACAGAACCAATGAAACAATAAGAAGGTCTTCCTAAATCAAGACTTGTGTGTGATGTACACATCGTTTTTAACGCGATAGTCATGGGATTGCTCCTTTTGATGCAAATCACATTAAAACGAAGTAATAAGACACCTAATCACCTCCTTCTTTCACAGTTTTAGAGAACCAATGAAACAATAGAAGGTCTCCTTAAATGAAAAACTTGTGTGAGATGTACGCATCATTTTTACCGCGATAGTCATGGGATTGCTCCTTTTGATGCTAATCAAACTTAGAACGAAGTTATAGGACTCCTAATCACCTCTTTGTTTGACAATTTTAGTGCACCAATAAAATAATAAGAAGGTAACCCTAAATGAAGAATTGTGTGATATGAACGCATGGTTTTGAACGCGATAGTCATGGGTTTACTCGTTTGACGCAAATCAAACTAGAACGAAGTAATACAACTCTTAATCACCTCTTTCTTTGTAAATTTGAAACAACCATGAAACAATATGAAGGTCTCCCTAAATGAAGACCTGTGTGAGATCTACGCATCGTTTTGAACGCGATAGTGATGTGAGTTGCTCCTTTTGATGCTAATTTCAACTAGAACAAAGTAATAGGACTCATAATCTCCTATATTTTGACAATTTGAGAGAACTAATGAAACATTAAGAATGTCTCCCTAAATGAAGACTTGTGTGAGATGTACGGATCGTTTTGGAGGCACTAGTGATAGGATTGCTGCTCCTTTAGATGCTAATCAAACTAGAACGAATTCATAGGACTCATAATCACCTCTTTCTTTGACAATTTAACAGAACCAATGAAACAATAAGAAGGTCTTCCTAAATCAAGACTTGTGTGAGATGTACACATCGTTTTTAACGCGATAGTCATGGGATTGCTCTTTTTTATGCTAATCAAATTAGAGCGAAGTAATAAGACTCCTAATCACCTACTTCTTTCATAATATTAGAGAACCAATGAAACAATAAGAAGGCCTCCTTAAATGAAGACTTGTGTGAGATGTACGCATCATTTTTAACGCGATAGTCATGGGATTGCTCCTTTTGATGCTAATCAAACTTAGAACGAAGTTATAGGACTCCTAATCACATCTTTCTTTGACAATTTTAGTGCACCAATGAAACAATAAGAAGGTATCCCTAAATGAAGAATTGTGTGATATGAACGCAATGGTTTTGAACGCGATAGTCATGGGTTTCTCGTTTGATGCTAATCAAACTAGAACGAAGTAATACAACTCTTAATCACCTCTTTCTTTGTAAATTGAAAACAACCAATGAAACAATATGAAGGTCTCCCTAAATGAAGACCTGTGTGAGATCTACACATCGTTTTGAACGCGATAGTGATGTGATTGCTCCTTTTGATGCTAATTTCAATAGAACGAAGTAATAGGACTCATAATCACCTATATTTTGACAATTTGAGAAAACTAATGAAACATTAAGAAGGTCTCCCTAAATGAAGACTTGTGTGAGATGTACGGATCGTTTTGGAAGGCACTAGTGATAGGATTGCTGCTCCTTTTGATGCTAATCAAACTAGAACGAATTCATAGGACTCATAATCACCTCTTTCTTTGACAATTTGACAGAACCAATGAAACATAAGAAGGTCTTCCTAAATCAAGACTTGTGTGAGATGTACACATCGTTTTAACGCGATAAGTCATGGATTGCTCCTTTTGATGCAAATTACATTAAAACGAAGTAATAAGACTCCTAATCACCTCCTTCTTTCACAGTTTTAGAGAACCAATGAAACAATAAGAAGGCTCCTTAAATGAAGACTTGTGTGAGATGTACGCATCGTTTTTAACGCGATAGTCATGGGATTGCTCCTTTTGATGCTAATCAAATTAGAACGAAGTTATAGGACTCCTAATCACATCTTCTTTCATAATTTTAGAGAACCAATGAAACATAAGAAGGCCCCTTAAATGAAGACTTGTGTGAGATGTACGCATCGTTTTTAACGCGATAGTCATGGGATTGCTCCTTTTGATGCTAATCAAACTTAGAACGAAGTTATAGGACTCCTAATCACTCTTTCTTTGACAATTTTAGTGCACCAATGAAACAATAAGAAGGTATTCCTAAATGAAGAATTGTGTGATATGAACGCATGGTTTTGAACGCGATAGTCATGGGTTTCTCGTTTTGACGCAATCAAACTAAACTAGTATCCACTCGTAGCACCTTCTTTGTAAATTTGAAACAACCAATGAAACAATATGAAGGTCTCCCTAATGAAGACCTGTTGTGAGATCTACGCATCGTTTTGAACGCGATAGGTGATGTGATTGGCGCGCTTTTGATGCTAATTTCAACTAGAACGAAAGTAATAGGAACTCATAATCCATATATTTTGAAAATTTGAGAGAACTAATGAAACATTAAGAAGGTCCCCTAAATGAAGACTTGGTGGAGATGTACGGATCGTTTTGAAGGCACTAGTGATAGGATTGCTAGCTCCTTTTGATGCTAATCAAACTAGAACGAATTCATAGGACTCTACACCTCTTTCTTTGACAATTTAGACAGAACCAATGAAACAATAAGAAGGGTCTTCCTAAATCAAGACTTGTGTGAGATGTACACATCGTTTTTAACGCGATAAGTCATGGGATTGCTCTTTTTGATGCTAATCAAAATTAGAAGCTGAAGTAATAAGACTCCTATCACCTACTTCTTTCATAATTTAGAGAACCATGAAACAATAAGAAAGGCCTCCTTAATGAAGACTTGTGTGAGATGTACGCATCATTTTTAACGCGATAGTCATGGATTGCTCCTTTTGATGCTAATCAAACTTAGAACGAAGTTATAGGACTCCTAATCACATCTTTCTTTGACAATTTTAGTGCACCAATGAACAATAAGAAGGTATCCCTAAATGAAGAATTGTGTGATATGAACTGCATGGTTTTGAACGCGATAGTCATGGGTTTCTCGTTTTGATGCTAATCAAACTAGAACGAAGTAATACAACTCTTAATCACCTCTTTCTTTGTAAATTGGAAACAACCAATGAAACAATATGAAGGTCTCCCTAAATGAAGACCTTGGGTGAGATCTACACATCGTTTGAACGCGATAGTGATGTGATTGCTCCTTTTGATGCTAATTTCAACTAGAACGAAGTAATAGGACTCATAATCACCTATATTTTGACAATTTGAGAGAACTAATGAAACATTAAGAAGGTCATCCCTAAATGAAGACTTGTGTGAGATGTACGGATCGTTTTGAAGGCACTAGTGATAGGATTGCATAGCTCTTTTGATGCGAATCAAACTAAACGAAGTCATAGGACTCATAATCACCTCTTTCTTTGACAATTTGATAGAACCAATGAAACAATAACAAGGTCTTCCTAAATCAGGACTTGTGTGAGATGTACACATCGTTTTTACCGATAGTCATAGGGATTGCTCCCTTTGATGCCAATTACTTAAAACGAAGTAATAGACTCCTATCACCTCCTTCGTTCACAGTTTTAGAGAACCATGAAACAATAAGAAGGTCCTCCTAACCTGAAGACTTGTGTGAGATATACGCATCGTTTTTAACGCAATAGTCATAGGATTGCTTCCTTTTAGATGCTAATCAAACTTAGATAAAAGTAAAAAAACTCCTAATCACATCTTTCTTTGACAATTTAGTGCCCAATGAAACATAAGAAGGTAACCCTAAATGAAGAATTGTGTGATATGAATGCATGGTTTTGAACGCGATAGTCATGGGTTTCTCGTTTTGATGCTAATCAAACTAGAACGAAGTAATACAACTCTTAATCACCTCTTTCTTTGTAAATTTGAAACAACCAATGGAACAATATGAAGGTCTCCCTAAATGAAGACCTGTGTGAGATCTACGCATCGTTTTGAACGCGATAGTGATGTGATTGCTCCTTTTGATGCTAATTTCAACTAGAACGAAGTAATAGGACTCATAATCACCTATATTTTGACAATTTGAGAGAACTAATGAAACATTAAGAAGGTCTCCCTAAATGAAGACTTGTGTGAGATGTACGGATCGTTTTGTAGGCACTAGTGATAGGATTGCTGCTCCTTTTGATGCTAATCAAACTAGAACGAATTCATAGGACTCATAATCACCTCTTTCTTTGACAATTTGACAGAACCAATGAAACAATAAGAAGGCCTTCCTAAATCAAGACTTGTGTGAGATGTACACATCGTTTTTAAACGCGATAGTCATGGGATTGCTCCTTTTTATGCTAAATCACATTAAGAGCGAAGTAATAAGACTCCTAATCACCTACTTCTTTCAGTATTTAGAGAACCAATGAAACAATAAAGAAGGCCTCCTTAAATGAAGACTTGTGTGGAGATGTACGCATCATTTTAACGCGATAGTTCATGGGATTGCTCCTTTTGATGCTAATCAAACTTAGACGAAGTTATAGGACTCCTAATCACATCTTTCTTTGACAATTTTAGTGCAACCAATGAAAACATAAGAAGGTACCCTAAATGAAGAATTGTGTGATATGAACTCATGGTTTTGAACGCGATAGTCATGGGTTTCTCGTTTTGATGCTAATCAAACTAGAACGAAGTAATACAACTCTTAATCACCTCTTCTTTGTAAATTTGAAACAACCAATGAAACAATATGAAGGTCTCCCTAAATGAAGACCTGTGTGAGATCTACACATCGTTTTGAACGCGATAGTGCTGTGATTGCTCCTTTTGATGCTAATTTCAACTAGAACGAAGTAATAGGGAACTCATAATATCCTATTTTGACAATTTGAGAGAAACTAATGAAACATTAAGAATGTCTCCCTAAATGAAGACTGTGTGTGAGATGTACGGATCGTTTTGGAAGGCACTAGTGATAGGATTGCGCTCCTGTAGATGCTAATCAAACTAGAACGAATTTCATAGGACTCTTAATCACCTCTTTTCTTTGACAATTTAACAGAACCATGAAACAATAAGAAGGCCTTCCTAAAATCAAGACTTGTGTGAGACGTACACATCGTTTTTTAACAGCGATAGTCATGGGATTGCTCCTTTTGATGCTAATCAATTAAAACGAAGTAATAAGACTCCTAATCACCTCCTTCTTTCAATAATATTAGAGAACCAATGAACAATATAAGAAGTCTCCTTAATGAAGACTTGTGTGAGATGTACGCATCGTTTTTAACGCGATAGTCATGGGATTGCTCCTTTTGATGCTAATCAAACTTAGAACGAAGTTATAGGACTCCTAATCACCTCTTTGTTGACATTTTAGTGCAACCAATGAACAATAAAAAGGTATCCCTAATGAAGAATTGTGTGATATGAACGCATGGTTTGACACGCGATAGTCATGGGTTTTCTCGTTTTGATGCTAAATCAAAACTAGAACGAAGTAATACAACTCGTAATCACCCTCTTTTCTTTGTAAATTTGAAACAACCAATGAAACAATATGAAGGTCTCCCTAATGAAGACCTGTGGGAGATCTACATCGTTTTGAACGCGAGTAGTGATGTGATTGCTCCCTTTTGATGCTAATTTCACTAGCACGAAGTAATAGACTCATAATCACCTATATTTTGACAATTTGAGAGAACTAATGAAACATTAAGAAGGTCTCCCTAAATGAAGACTTGTGTGAGATGTACGGATCGTTTTGAAGGCACTAGTGATAGGATTGCAGCTCCTTTGATGCTAATCAAAACTAGAACGAATTCATAGGACTCATAATTCACCTCTTTCCTTGACAATTGACAGAACCAATGAAACAATAAGAAGGTCTTCCTAAATCAGGACTTGTGTGAGATGTACACATCGTTTTAACGCGATAGTCATGGGATTGCTCCTTTTGATGCAAATCACATTAAACGAAGTAATAAGACTACCTAATCACCTCTTCTTTCACAGTTTTAGAGAACCAATGAAACAATAAGAAGGTCTCCTTAAATGAAGACTTGTGTGAGATGTACGCATCAGTTTTACCGCGATAGTCATGGGATTGCTCCTTTGATGCTAATCAAACTTAGAACGAAGTTATAGGACTCCTAATCACCTCTTTGTTTGACATTTTAGTGCACCAATGAAACAATAAGAAGGTACCCTAAATGAAGAATTGTGTGATATGAACGCATGGTTTTGAACGCGATAGTCATGGGTTTACTCGTTTTGACGCAAATCAAACTAGAACGAAGTAATACAACTCTTAATCACCTCTTTCTTTGTAAATTTGAAACAACCAATGGAACAATATGAAGGTCTCCCTAAATGAAGACCTGTGTGAGATCTACGCATCGTTTTGAACGCGATAGTGATGTGATTGCTCCTTTTGATGCTAATTTCAACTAGAACGAAGTAATAGGACTCATAATCACCTATATTTTGACAATTTGAGAGAACTAATGAAACATTAAGAATGTCTCCCTAAATGAAGACTTGTGTGAGATGTACGATCGTTTGAAGGCACTAGTGATAGGATTGCTGCTCCTTTAGATGCTAATCAAACTAGAACGAATTCATAGGACTCATATCACCTCTTTCTTTGACAATTTGACAGAACCAATGAAACAATAAGAAGGTCTTCCTAAATCAAGACTTGTGTGAGATGTACACATCGTTTTTAACGCTATAGTCATGGGATTGCTCCTTTTGATGCAAATCAAATTAGAACGAAGTAATAAGACACCTAATCACCTCCTTCTTTCACAGTTTTAGAGAACCAATGAAACAATAAGAAGGCCTCCTTAAATCAAGACTTGTGTGAGATGTACGCATCATTTTTATCGCGATAGTCATGGGATTGCTCCTTTTGATGCTAATCAAACTTAGAACGAAGTTATAGGACTCCTAATCACCTCTTTGTTTGACAATTTTAGTGCACCAATGAAAACAATAAGAAGGTACCCTAAATGAAGAATTGTGTGATATGAACGCAGGTTTGAACGCGATAGTCATGGGTTTCTCGTTTTGATGCTAATCAAACTAGAACGAAGTAATACAACTCTTAATCACCTCTTTCTTTGTAAATTTGAAACAACCAATGAAACAATATGAAGGTCTCCCTAATGAAGACCTGTGTGAGATCTACGAATCGTTTTGAACGCGATAGTGATGTGATTGCTCCTTTTGATGCTAATTTCAACTAGAACGAAGTAATAGGACTCATAATCCCTATATTTTGACAATTGAGAAACTAATGAAACATTAAGAAGGTCTCCCTAAATGAAGACTTGTGTGAGATGTACGGATCGTTTTGAAGGCACTAGTGATAGGATTGCTGCTCCTTTTGATGCTAATCAAACTAGAACGAATTCATAGGACTCATAATCACCTCTTTCTTTGACAATTTGATAGAACCAATGAAACAATAAGAAGGTCTTCCTAAATCAAGGACTTGTGTGAGATGTACACATCGTTTTAACGCGATAGTCATGGGATTTGCTCTTTTGATGCTAATTCAAATTAGACGAAAGTAATAAGACTCTAATCACCTCCTTATTTCACAGTTTTAGAGAACCAATGAAACAATAAGAAGGCCTCCTTAAATGAAGACTTGTGTGAGATGTACGCATCGTTTTAACGCGATAGTCATGGGATTGCTCCTTTTGATGCTAATCAAACTTAGAACGAAGTTATAGGACTCCTAATCAATCTTTCTTTGACAATTTAGTGCACCAATGAAACAATAAGAAGGTATCCCTAAATGAAGAATTGTGTGATATGAACGCATGGTTTTGAACGCGATAGTCATGGGTTTCTCGTTTTGATGCTAATCAAACTAGAACGAAGTAATACAACTCTAATCACCTCTTTCTTTGTAAATTTGAAACAACCAATGAAACAATATGAAGGTCTCCCTAAATGAAGACCTGTGTGAGATCTACGCATCGTTTTGAACGCGATAGTGATGTGATTGCTCCTTTTGATGCTAATTTCAACTAGAACGAAGTAATAGGACTCATAATCACCTATATTTTGACAATTTGAGAGAACTAATGAAACATTAAGAAGGTCTCCCTAAATGAGACTTGTGTGAGATGTACGGATCGTTTGAAGGCACTAGTGATAGGATTGCAGCTTCCTTTTGATGCTAATCAAAACTAGAACGAATTCATAGGACTCATAATCACCTCTTTCTTTGACAATTTGACAGAACCAATGAAACAATAAGAAGGTCTTCCTAAATCAAGACTTGTGTGAGATGTACACATCGTTTTTAACGCTATAGTCATGGGATTGCTCCTTTTGATGCAAATCACATTAAAACGAAGTAATAAGACACCTAATCACCTCCTTCTTTCACAGTTTTAGAGAACCAATGAAACAATAAGAAGGTCTCCTTAAATGAAAACTTGTGTGAGATGTACGCATCATTTTACCGCGATAGTTCATGGGATTGCTCCGTTTGATGCTAATCAAACTTAGAACGAAGTTATAGGACTCCTAATCACCTCTTTGTTTGACAATTTTAGTGCACCAATAAAATAATAAGAAGGTAATCCCTAAATGAAGAATTGTGTGATATGAACGCATGGTTTTGAACGCGATAGTCATGGGTTTCTCGTTTTGACGCTAATCAAACTAGAACGAAGTAATACAACTCTTAATCACCTCTTTCTTTGTAAATTTGAAACAACCAATGAACAATATGAAGGTCTCCCTAAATGAAGACCTGTGTGAGATCTACGCATCGTTTTGAACGCGATAGTGATGTGATTGCTCCTTTTGATGCTAATTTCAACTAGAACTAAGTAATAGGACTCATAATCTCCTATATTTTGACAATTTGAGAGAACTAATGAAACATTAAGAAGGTCTCCCTAAATGAAGACTTGTGTGAGATGTACGGATCGTTTGAAGGCACTAGTGATAGGATTGCTGCTCCTTTAGATGCTAATCAAACTAGAACGAATTCATAGGACTCATAATCACTCTTTCTTGACAATTTAACAGAACCAATGAAACAATAAGAAGGTCTTCCTAAATCAAGACTTGTGTGAGATGTACACATCGTTTTTAACGCGATAGTCATGGATTGCTCTTTTTGATGCTAATCAAATTAGACGAAGTAATAAGACTCCTAATCACCTACTTCTTTCATATATTAGAGAACCAATGAAACAATAAGAAGGCCTCCTTAAATGAAGACTTGTGTGAGATGTACGCATCATTTTTAACGCGATAGTCATGGGATTGCTCCTTTTGATGCTAATCAAACTTAGAACGAAGTTATAGGACTCCTAATCACATCTTTCTTTGGACAATTTTAGTGCACCAATGAAACATAAGAAGGTATCCCTAAATGAAGAATTGTGTGATATGAACGCATGGTTTTGAACGCGATAGTCATGGGTTTCTCGTTTTGATGCTAATCAAACTAGAACGAAGTAATACAACTCTTAATCACCTCTTTCTTTGTAAATTTGAAACAACCAATGAAACAATATGAAGGTCTCCCTAAATGAAGACCTGTGTGAGATCTACAGCATCGTTTTGAACGCGATAGTGATGTGATTGCTCCTTTTGATGCTAATTTCAACTAGAACGAAGTAATAGGACTCATAATCACCTATATTTTGACAATTTGAGAAAACTAATGAAACATTAAGAAGTCTCCCTAAATGAAGACTGTGTAGATGTACGGATCGTTTTGAAGGCACTAGTGATAGGATTGCTGCTCCTTTTGATGCTAATCAAACTAGAACGAATTCATAGGACTCATAATCACCTCTTTCTTTGACAATTTGATAGAACCATGAAACAATAAGAAGGCCTTCCTAAATCAAGACTTGTGTGAGACGTACACATCGTTTTAAACGCGATAGTCATGGGATTGCTCCTTTTGATGCAAATCACATTAAAACGAAGTAATAAGACTCCTAATCACCTCCTTCTTTCACAGTTGTAGAGAACCAATGAAACAATAAGAAGGTCTCCTTAAATGAAGACTTGTGTGAGATGTACGCATCATTTTTAACCGCGATAGTCATAGGATTGCTCCTTTTGATGCTAATCAAACTTAGAACGAAGTTATAGGACTCCTAATCACATCTTTCTTTGACAATTTTAGTGCACCAATGAAAACAATTAAGAAGGTATCCCTAAATGAAGAATTGTGTGATATGAACGCATGGTTTTGAACGCGATAGTCATGGGTTTCTCGTTTTGATGCTAATCAAACTAGAACGAAGTAATACAACTCTTAATCACCTCTTCTTTGTAAATTTGAAACAACCAATGAACAATATGAAGGTCTCCCCTAATGAAGACCTGTGTGAGATCTACGACATCGTTTTGAACGCGATAGTGATGTGATTGCTCCTTTTGATGCTAATTTCAACTAGAACGAAGTAATAGGACTCATAATCACCTATATTTTGACAATTTGAGAGAACTAATGAAACATTAAGAAGGTCTCCCTAAATGAAGACTTGTGTGAGATGTACGGATCGTTTTGAAGGCACTAGTGATAGGATTGCTGCTCCTTTTGATGCTAATCAAACTAGAACGAATTCATAGGACTCATAATCACCTCTTTCTTTGACAATTTGACAGAACCAATGAAACAATAAGAAGGTCTTCCTAAATCAGACTTGTGTGAGATGTACACATCGTTTTTAACGCGATAGTCATGGGATTGCTCCTTTTGATGCAAATTACATTAAAACGAAGTAATAAGACTCCTAATCACCTACTTCTTTCACAGTTTAGAGAACCAATGAAACAATAAGAAGGCCTCCTTAAATGAAGACTTGTGTGAGATGTACGCATCAGTTTTAACGCGATAGTCATGGGATTGCTCCTTTTGATGCTAATCAAACTTAGAACGAAGTTATAGGACTCCTAATCACATCTTTCTTTGACAATTTAGTGCACCAATGAAACAATAAGAAGGTATACCTAAATGAAGAATTGTGTGATATGAATGCATGGTTTTGAACGCGATAGTCATGGGTTTCTCGTTTTGATTGCTAAATCAAACTAGAACGAAGTAATACAACTCTTAATCACCTCTTTCTTTGTAAATTTGAAACAACCAATGGAAACAATATGAAGGTCTCCCTAAATGAAGACCTGTGTGAGATCTACTCATCGTTTTGAACGCGATAGTGATGTGATTGCTCCTTTTGATGCTAATTTCAACTAGAATGAAGTAATAGGACTCATAATCACCTATATTTTGACAATTTGAGAGAACTAATGAAACATTAAGAAGGTCTCCCTAAATGAAGACTTGTGTGAGATGTACGGATCGTTTTGAAGGCACTAGTGATAGGATTGCTGCTCCTTTTGATGCTAATCAAACTAGAACGAATTCATAGGACTCTAATCACCTCTTTCTTTGACAATTTGAGCAGAACCAATGAAACAATAAGAAGGTCCTTCCTAAATCAAGACTTGTGTGAGATGTACACATCGTTTTAACGCGATAGTCATGGGATTGCTCCTTTTTGATGCAAATCACATTAAAACGAAGTAATAAGACTCCTAATCACCTCCTTCTTTCACAGTTTTAGAGAACCAATGAAACAATAAGAAGGTCTCCTTAAATGAAGACTTGTGTGAGATGTACGCATCATTTTTAACCGCGATAGTCATGGGATTGCTCCTTTTGATGCTAATCAAACTTAGAACGAAGTTATAGGACTCCTAATCACATCTTTCTTTGACAATTTTAGTGCACCAATGAAAACAATAAGAAGGTATCCCTAAATGAAGAATTGTGTGATATGAACGCATGGTTTTGAACGCGATAGTCATGGGTTTCTCGTTTTGATGCTAATCAAACTAGAACGAAGTAATACAACTCTTAATCACCTCTTTCTTTGTAAATTTGAAACAACCAATGGAACAATATGAAGGTCTCCCTAAATGAAGACCTGTGTGAGATCTACGCATCGTTTTGAACGCGATAGTGATGTGATTGCTCCTTTTGATGCTAATTTCAACTAGAACGAAGTAATAGGACTCATAATCACCTATAGTTTTGACAATTTGAGAGAACTAATGAAACATTAAGAAGGTCTCCCTAAATGAAGACTTGTGGTGAGATGTACGGATCGTTTTGAAGGCACTAGTGATAGGATTGCAGCTCCTTTTGATGCTAATCAAACTAGAACGAATTCATAGGACTCATAATCACCTCTTCTTTGATAATTTGACAGAACCAATGAAACAATAAGAAGGTCTTCCTAAATCAAGACTTGTGTGAGATGTACACATCGTTTTTAACGCGATAGTCATGGGATTGCTCTTTTTTATGCTAAATCAAATTAGAGCGAAGTAATAAGACTCCTAATCACCTACTTCTTTCACATATTTAGAGAACCAATGAAACAATAAGAAGGCCTCCTTAAATGAAAACTTGTGTGAGATGTACGCATCATTTTTACCGCGATAGTCATGGGATTGCTCCTTTTGATGCTAATCAAACTTAGAACGAAGTTATAGGACTCCTAATCACCTCTTTGTTTGACAATTTTAGTGCACCAATAAAATAATAAGAAGGTAACCCTAAATGAAGAATTGTGTGATATGAAGCATGGTTTGAACGCGATAGTCATGGGTTACTCGTTTGACTGCAAATCAAACTAGAACGAAGTAATACAACTCTTAATCACCTCTTTCTTTGTAAATTTGAAACAACCAATGAAACAATATGAAGGTCTCCCTAAATGAAGACCTGTGTGAGATCTACGCATCGTTTTGAACGCGATAGTGATGTGATTGCTCCTTTTGATGCTAATTTCAAATAGAACGAAGTAATAGGACTCATAGTCACCTATATTTTGACAATTTGAGAAAACTAATGAAACATTAAGAAGGTCTCCCTAAATGAAGACTAGTGTCAGATGTACGGATCGTTTTGAAGGCACTAGTGATAGGATTGCTGCTCCTTTTGATGCTAATCAAACTAGAACGAATTGATAGGACTCATAATCACCTCTTTCTTTGACAATTTGATAGAACCAATGAAACAATAACAAGGTCTTCCTAAATCAGGACTTGTGTGAGATGTACACATCGTTTTTAACACGATAGTCATGGGATTGCTCCTTTTGATGCAAATTACATTAAAACGAAGTAATAAGACTCCTAATCACCTCCTTCTTTCACAGTTGTAGAGAACCAATGAAACAATAAGAAGGTCTCCTTAAATGAAGACTTGTGTGAGATGTACGCATCGTTTTTAACGCGATAGTCATGGGATTGCTCCTTTTGATGCTAATCAAACTTAGAATAAAGTTATAGGACTCCTAATCACATCTTTCTTTGACAATTTTAGTGCACCAATGAAACAATAAGAAGGTAAGCCTAAATGAAGAATTGTGTGATATGAATGCATGGTTTTGAACGCGATCGTCATGGGTTTCTCGTTTTGATGCTAATCAAACTAGAACGAAGTAATACAACTCTTAATCACCTCTTTCTTTGTAAATTTGAAACAACCAATGGAACAATATGAAGGTCTCCCTAAATGAAGACCTGTGTGAGATCTACGCATCGTTTTGAACGCGATAGTGATGTGATTGCTCCTTTTGATGCTAATTTCAACTAGAATGAAGTAATAAGACTCATAATCACCTATATTTTGACAATTTGAGAGAACTAATGAAACATTAAGAAGGTCTCCCTAAATGAAGACTTGTGTGAGATGTACGGATCGTTTTGAAGGCACTAGTGATAGGATTGCAGCTCCTTTTGATGCTAATCAAACTAGAACGAATTCATAGGACTCATAATCACCTCTTTCTTTGATAATTTGACAGAACCAATGAAACAATAAGAAGGCCTTCCTAAATCAAGACTTGTGTGAGATGTACACATCGTTTTTAACGCGATAGTCATGGGATTGCTCCTTTTGATGCAAATCACATTAAAAAGAAGTAATAAGACACCTAATCACCTCCTTCTTTCACAGTTTTAGAGAACCAATGAAACAATAAGAAGGTCTCCTTAAATAAAAACTTGTGTGAGATGTACGCATCATTTTTATCGCGATAGTTATGGGATTGCTCCTTTTGATGCTAATCAAACTTAGAACGAAGTTATAGGACTCCTAATCACCTCTTTGTTTGACGATTTTAGTGCACCACTAAAACAATAAGAAGGTACCCTAAATGAAGAATTGTGTGATATGAACGCATGGTTTTGAACGCGATAGTCATGGGTTTCTCGTTTTGACGCAAATCAAACTAGAACGAAGTAATACAACTCTTAATCACCTCTTTCTTTGTAAATTTGAAACAACTAATTAAACAATATGAAGGTCTCCCTAAATGAAGACCTGTGTGATATCTACGAATCGTTTTGAACGCGATAGTGATGTGATTGCTCCTTTTGATGCTAATTTCAACTAGAACAAAGTAATAGGACTCATAATCTCCTATATTTTGACAATTGTGAGAAACTAATGAAACATTAAGAATGTCTCCCTAAATGAAGACTTGTGTGAGATGTACGGATCGTTTTGGAGGCACTAGTGATAGGATTGCTGCTCCTTTAGATGCTAATCAAACTAAACGAATTCATAGGACTCATAATCACCTCTTTCTTTGACAATTTAACAGAACCAATGAAACAATAAGAAGGTCTTCCTAAATCAAGACTTGTGTGAGATGTACACATCGTTTTTAACGCGATAGTCATGGGATTGCTCTTTTTTATGCTAATCAAATTAGAGCAAAGTAATAAGACTCCTAATCGCCTACTTCTTTCATAATATTAGAGAACCAATGAAACAATAAGAAGGCCTCCTTAAATGAAGACTTGTGTGGGATGTACGCATCATTTTTAACGCGATAGTCATGGGATTGCTCCTTTTGATGCTAATCAAACTTAGAACGAAGTTATAGGACTCCTAATCACATCTTTCTTTGACAATTTTAGTGCACCAATGAAACAATAAGAAGGTATCCCAAAATGAAGAATTGTGTGATATGAACGCATGGTTTTGAACGCGATAGTCATGGGTTTCTCGTTTTGATGCTAATCAAACTAGAACGAAGTAATACAACTCTTAATCACCTCTTTCTTTGTAAATTTGAAACAACCAATGAAACAATATGAAGGTCTCCCTAAATGAAGACCTGTGTGAGATCTACACATCGTTTTGAACGCGATAGTGATGTGATTGCTCCTTTTTATGCTAATTTCAACTAGAACGAAGTAATAGGACTCATAAGTCACCTATATTTTGACAATTTGAGAAAACTAATGAAACATTAAGAAGGTCTCCCTAAATGAAGACTGTGTGAGATGTACGGATCGTTTTGAAGGCACTAGTGATAGGATTGCTGCTCCTTTTGATGCTAATCAAACTAGAACGAATTCATAGGACTCATAATCACCTCTTTCTTTGACAATTTTGATAGAACCAATGAAACAATAAGAAGGTCCTTCCTAAATCAAGACTTGTGTGAGATGTACACATCGTTTTTAAACGCGATAGTCATGGGATTGCTCCTTTTGATGCAAATCACATTAAAACGAAGTAATAAGACTCTAATCACCTCCTTCTTTCACCGTTTTAGAGAACCAATGAAACAATAAGAAGGTCTCCTTAAATGAAGACTTGTGTGAGATGTACGCATCGTTTTTAACGCGATAGTCATAGGGATTGCTCCTTTTGATGCTAATCAAACTTAGAACGAAGTTATAGGACTCCTAATCACATCTTTCTTTGACAATTTTAGTGCACCAATGAAACAATAAGAAGGTATCCCTAAATGAAGAATTGTGTGATATGAACGCATGGTTTTGAACGCGATAGTCATGGGTTTCTCGTTTTGATGCTAATCAAACTAGAACGAAGTAATACAACTCTTAATCACCTCTTTCTTTGTAAATTTGAAACAACCAATGGAACAATATGAAGGTCTCCCTAAATGAAGACCTGTGTGAGATCTACGCATCGTTTTGAACGCGATAGTGATGTGATTGCTCCTTTTGATGCTAATTTCAACTAGAACGAAGTAATAGGACTCATAATCACCTATATTTTGACAATTTGAGAGAACTAATGAAACATTAAGAAGGTCTCCCTAAATGAAGACTTGTGTGAGATGTACGGATCGTTTTGAAGGCACTAGTGATAGGATTGCTGCTCCTTTTGATGCTAATCAAACTAGAACGAATTCATAGGACTCATAATCACCTCTTTCTTTGACAATTTGAATAGAACCAATGAAACAATAACAAGGTCTTCCTAAATCAGACTTGTGTGAGATGTACACATCGTTTTTAACAGCGATAGTCATGGGATTGCTCCTTTTGATGCAATTCACATTAAACGAAGTAATAAGACTCCTAATCACCTCCTTCTTCACAGTTGTAGAGAACCAATGAAACAATAAGAAGGTCTCCTTAAATGAAGACTTGTGTGAGATGTACGCATCATTTTTAACGCGATAGTCATGGGATTGCTCCTTTTGATGCTAATCAAACTTAGAACGAAGTTATAGGACTCCTAATCACATCTTTCTTTGACAATTTAGTGCACCAATGAAACAATAAGAAGGTAGCCTAAATGAAGAATTGTGTGATATGAACGCATGGTTTTGAACGCGATAGTCATGGGTTTCTCGTTTTGATGCTAATCAAACTAGAACGAAGTAATACAACTCTTAATCACCTCTTTCTTTGTAAATTTGAAACAACCAATGGAACAATATGAAGGTCTCCCTAAATGAAGACCTGTGTGAGATCTACGCATCGTTTTGAACGCGATAGTGATGTGATTGCTCCTTTTGATGCTAATTTCAACTAGAACTGAAGTAATAGACTCATAATCACCTATATTTTGACAATTTGAGAGAACTAATGAAACATTAAGAAGGTCTCCCAAATGAAGACTTGTGTGAGATGTACGGATCGTTTTGAAGGCACTAGTGATAGGATTGCAGCTCCTTTTGATGCTAATCAAACTAGAACGAATTCATAGGACTCATAATCACCTCTTTCTTTGATAATTTGACAGAACCAATGAAACAATAAGAAGGCTTCCTAAATCAAGACTTGTGTGAGATGTACACATCGTTTTTAACGCTATAGTCATGGGATTGCTCCTTTTGATGCAAATCACATTAAAAAGAAGTAATAAGACACCTAATCACCTCCTTCTTTCACAGTTTTAGAGAACCAATGAAACAATAAGAAGGTCTCCTTAAATAAAACTTGTGTGAGATGTACGCATCATTTTTAATCGCGATAGTCATGGGATTGCTCCTTTTGATGCTAATCAAACTTAGAACGAAGTTATAGGACTCCTAATCACCTCTTTGTTTGACAATTTTAGTGCACCAATAAAACAATAAGAAGGTAACCCTAAATGAAGAATTGTGTGATATGAACGCATGGTTTTGAACGCGATAGTCATGGGTTTCTCGTTTTGACGCAAATCAAACTAGAACGAAGTAATACAACTCTTAATCACCTCTTCTTTGTAAATTTGAAACAACTAATGAACAATATGAAGGTCTCCCTAAATGAAGACCTGTGTGAGATCTACGACATCGTTTTGAACGCGATAGTGATGTGATTGCTCCTTTTGATGCTAATTTCAACTAGAACGAAGTAATAGGACTCATAATCTCCTATATTTTGACAATTTGAGAGAACTAATGAAACATTAAGAATGTCTCCCTAAATGAAGACTTGTGTGAGATGTACGGATCGTTTTGGAGGCACTAGTGATAGGATTGCTGCTCCTTTAGATGCTAATCAAACTAGAACGAATTCATAGGACTCATAATCACCTCTTTCTTTGACAATTTAACAGAACCAATGAAACAATAAGAAGGTCTTCCTAAATCAAGACTTGTGTGAGATGTACACATCGTTGTTAACGCGATAGTCATGGGATTGCTCTTTTTATGCTAATCAATTAAGACGAAAGTAATAAGACTCCTAATCCCTACTTCTTTCATATTTAGAGAACCAATGGAAACAATAAGAAGGCCTCCTTAAATGAAGACTTGTGTGAGATGTACGCATCATTTTTAACGCGATAGTCATGGGATTGCTCCTTTTGATGCTAATCAAACTTAGGAACGAAGTTATAGGACTCCTAATCACATCTTTCTTTGACAATTTTAGTGCACCAATGAAACAATAAGAAGGTATCCCTAAATGAAGAATTGTGTGATATGAACGCATGGTTTTGAACGCGATAGTCATGGGTTTCTCGTTTTGATGCTAATCAAACTAGAACGAAGTAATACAACTCTTAATCACCTCTTTCTTTGTAAATTTGAAACAACCAATGGAACAATATGAAGGTCTCCCTAAATGAAGACCTGTGTGAGATCTACGCATCGTTTTGAACGCGATAGTGATGTGATTGCTCCTTTTGATGCTAATTTCAACTAGAACGAAGTAATAGGACTCATAATCACCTATATTTTGACAATTTGAGAAAACTAATGAAACATTAAGAAGGTCTCCCTAAATGAAGACTTGTGTGAGATGTACGGATCGTTTTGAAGGCACTAGTGATAGGATTGCTGCTCCTTTTGATGCTAATCAAACTAGAACGAATTCATAGGACTCATAATCACCTCTTTCTTTGACAATTTGATAGAACCAATGAAACAATAAGAAGGTCTTCCTAAATCAAGACTTGTGTGAGACTGTACACATCGTTTTTAACGCGATAGTCATGGGATTGCTCCTTTTGATGCAAATCACATTAAAACGAAGTAATAAGACTCTTAATCACCTCCTTCTTTACATGTTTTAGAGAACCAATGAAACAATAAGAAGGTCTCCTTAAATGAAGACTTGTGTGAGATGTACGCATCGTTTTTAACGCGATAGTCATAGGATTGCACCTTTTGATGCTAATCAAACTTAGAACTAAGTTATAGGACTCCTAATCACATCTTTCTTTGACAATTTTAGTGCACCAATGAAACATAAGAAGGTATCCCTAAATGAAGAATTGTGTGATATGAACGCATGGTTTTGAACGCGATAGTCATGGGTTTCTCGTTTTGATGCTAATCAAACTAGAACGAAGTAATACAACTCTTAATCACCTCTTTCTTTGTAAATTTGAAACAACCAATGGAACAATATGAAGGTCTCCCTAAATGAAGACCTGTGTGAGATCTACGCATCGTTTTGAACGCGATAGTGATGTGATTGCTCCTTTTGATGCTAATTTCAACTAGAACGAAGTAATAGGACTCATAATGACCTATATTTTGACAATTTGAGAAAACTAATCAAACATTAAGAAGGTCTCCCTAAATGAAGACTTGTGTGAGATGTACGGATCGTTTTGAAGGCACTAGTGATAGGATTGCTGCTCCTTTTGATGCTAATCAAACTAGAACGAATTCATAGGACTCATAATCACCTCTTTCTTTGACAATTTGATAGAACCAATGAAACAATAAGAAGGTCTTCCTAAATCAAGACTTGTGTGAGATGTACACATCGTTTTTAACGCGATAGTCATGGGATTGCTCCTTTTGATGCAAATTACATTAAAACGAAGTAATAAGACTCCTAATCACCTCCTTCTTTCACAGTTTTAGAGAACCAATGAAACAATAAGAAGGCCTCCTTAAATGAAGACTTGTGTGAGATGTACGCATCGTTTTTAACGCGATAGTCATGAGATTGCTCCTTTTGATGCTAATCAAATTAGAACGAAGTTATAGGACTCCTAATCACATCTTTCTTTCATAATTTTAGAGAACCAATGAAACAATAAGAAGGCCTCCTTAAATGAAGACTTGTGTGAGATGTACGCATCGTTTTTAACGCGATAGTCATGGGATTGCTCCTTTTGATTCTAATCAAACTTAGAACGAAGTTATAGGACTCCTAATCACTTCTTTCTTTGACAATTTTAGTGCACCAATGAAACAATAAGAAGGTATTCCTAAATGAAGAATTGTGTGATATGAACGCATGGTTTTGAACGCGATAGTCATGGGTTTCTCGTTTTGACGCAAATGAAACTAGAACGAAGTAATACAACTCTTAATCACCTATTTCTTTGTAAATTTGAAACAACCACTGAAACAATATGAAGGTCTCCCAAAATGAAGACTTGTGTGAGATCTACGCATCGTTTTGAACGCGATAGTGATGTGATTGCTCCTTTTGATGCTAATTTTAACTAGAACGAAGTAATAGGACTCATAATCATCTAAATTTTGACATTTTTAGAGAACTAATTAAATATTAAGAAGGTCTCCCTAAATGAAGACTTGTGTGAGATGTACGGATCGTTTTGAAGGCACTAGTGATAGGATTGCTGCTCCTTTTGATGCTAATCAAACTAGAACGAATTCATAGGACTCTTAATCACCTCTTTCTTTGACAATTTGAGAGAACCAATGAAACAATAAGAAGGCCTTCCTAAATCAAGACTTGTGTGAGACGTACACATCGTTTTTAACGCGATAGTCATGGGATTGCTCCTTTTGATGCAAATCACATTAAAACGAAGTAATAAGACACCTAATCACCTCTTTCTTTCACAGTTTTAGAGAACCAATGAAACAATAAGAAGGTCTCCTTAAATGAAGACTTGTGTGAGATGTACGCATCGTTTTTAACGCGATAGTCATAGGATTGCACCTTTTGATGCTAATCAAACTTAGAACGAAGTTATAGGACTCCTAATCACATCTTTCTTTGACAATTTTAGTGCACCAATGAAACATTAAGAAGGTATCCCTAAATGAAGAATTGTGTGATATGAACGCATGGTTTTGAACGCGATAGTCATGGGTTTCTCGTTTTGATGCTAATCAAACTAGAACGAAGTAATACAACTCTTAATCACCCCTTTCTTTGTAAATTTGAAACAACCAATGGAACAATATGAAGGTCTCCCTAAATGAAGACCTGTGTGAGATCTACGCATCGTTTTGAACGCGATAGTGATGTGATTGCTCCTTTTGATGCTAATTTCAACTAGAACGAAGTAATAAGACTCATAATCACCTATATTTTGACAATTTGAGAGAACTAATGAAACATTAAGAAGGTCTCCCTAAATGAAGACTTTTGTGAGATGTACGGATCGTTTTGAAGGCACTAGTGATAGGATTGCAGCTCCTTTTGATGCTAATCAAACTAGAACGAATTCATAGGACTCATAATCACCTCTTTCTTTGATAATTTGACAGAACCAATGAAACAATAAGAAGGTCTTCCTAAATCAAGACTTGTGTGAGATGTACACATCGTTTTTAACGCGATAGTCATGGGATTGCTCCTTTTGATGAAAATCACATTAAAAAGAAGTAATAAGACACCTAATCACCCCCTTCTTTCACAGTTTTAGAGAACCAATGAAACAATAAGAAGGTCTCCTTAAATAAAAACTTGTGTGAGATGTACGCATCTTTTTTTACCGCGATAGTCATGGGATTGCTCCTTTTGATGCTAATCAAACTTAGAACGAAGTTATAGGACTCCTAATCACCTCTTTGTTTGACGATTTTAGTGCACCACTAAAACAATAAGAAGGTAACCCTAAATGAAGAATTGTGTGATATGAACGCATGGTTTTGAACGCGATAGTCATGGGTTTCTCGTTTTGACGCAAATCAAACTAGAACGAAGTAATACAACTCTTAATCACCTCTTTCTTTGTAAATTTGAAACAACCAATGAAACAATATGAAGGTCTCCCTAAATGAAGACCTGTGTGAGATCTACGAATCGTTTTGAACGCGATAGTGATGTGATTGCTCCTTTTGATGCTAATTTCAACTAGAACAAAGTAATAGGACTCATAATCTCCTATATTTTGACAATTTGAGAGAACTAATGAAACATTAAGAATGTCTCCCTAAATGAAGACTTGTGTGAGATGTACGGATCGTTTTGGAGGCACTAGTGATAGGATTGTTGCTCCTTTAGATGCTAATCAAACTAGAACGAATTCATAGGACTCATAATCACCTCTTTCTTTGACAATTTAACAGAACCAATGAAACAATAAGAAGGTCTTCCTAAATCAAGACTTGTGTGAGATGTACACATCGTTTTTAACGCGATAGTCATGGGATTGCTCTTTTTTATGCTAATCAAATTAGAGCGAAGTAATAAGACTCCTAATCACCTACTTCTTTCATAATATTAGAGAACCAATGAAACAATAAGAAGGCCTCCTTAAAAGAAGACTTGTGTGAGATGTACGCATCATTTTTAACGCGATAGTCATGAGATTGCTCCTTTTGATGCTAATCAAACTTAGAACGAAGTTATAGGACTCCTAATCACATCTTTCTTTGACAATTATAGTGCACCAATGAAACAATAAGAAGGTATCCCTAAATGAAGAATTGTGTGATATAAATGCATGGTTTTGAACGCGATAGTCATGGGTTTCTCGTTTTGATGCTAATCAAACTAGAACGAAGTAATACAACTCTTAATCACCTCTTTCTTTGTAAATTTGAAACAACCAATGAAACAATATGAAGGTCTCCCTAAATGAAGACCTGTGGGAGATCTACACATCTTTTTGAACGCGATAGTGATGTGATTGCTCCTTTTGATGCTAATTTCAACTAGAACGAAGTAATAGGACTCATAATCACCTATATTTTGACAATTTGAGAAAACTAATGAAACATTAAGAAGGTCTCCCTAAATGAAGACTTGTGTTGAAGGCACTAGTGATAGGATTGCTGCTCCTTTTGATGCTAATCAAACTAGAACAAATTCATAGGACTCATAATCACCTCTTTCTTTGACAATTTGATAGAACCAATGAAACAATAAGAAGGTCTTCCTAAATCAAGACTTGTGTGAGATGTACACATCGTTTTTAACGCGATAGTCATGGGATTCCTCCTTTTGCAAATTACATTAAAACGAAGTAATAAGACTCCTAATCACCTCCTTCTTTCACAGTTTTAGAGAACTATTGAAACAATAAGAAGGCCTCCTTAAATGAAGACTTGTGTGAGATGTACGAATCGTTTTTAACGCGATAGTCATGGGATTGCTCCTTTTGATGCTAATCAAATTAGAACGAAGTTATAGGACTCCTAATCACATCTTTCTTTAATAATTTTAGAGAACCAATGAAACAATAAGAAGGCCTCCTTAAATGAAGACTTGTGTGAGATGTACGCATCGTTTTTAACGCGATAGTCATGGGATTGCTCCTTTTGATGCTAATCAAACTTAGAAAGAAGTTATAGGACTCCTAATCACTTCTTTCTTTGACAATTTTAGTGCACCAATGAAACAATAAGAAGGTATTCCTAAATGAAGAATTGTGTGATATGAACGCATGGTTTTGAACGCGATAGTCATGGGTTTCTCGTTTTGACGCAAATCAAACTAGAACGAAGTAATACAACTCTTAATCACCTCTTTCTTTGTAAATTTGAAACAACCAATGAAACAATATGAAGGTCTCCCAAAATGAAGACTTGTGTGAGATCTACGCATCGTTTTGAACGCGATAGTGATGTGATTGCTCCTTTTGATGCTAATTTCAACTAGAACGAAGTAATAGGACTCATAATCTCCTATATTTTGACAATTTGAGAGAACTAATGAAACATTAAGAATGTCTCCCTAAATGAAGACTTGTGTGAGATGTACGGATAGTTTTGGAGGCACTAGTGATAGGATTGCTGCTCCTTTAGATGCTAATCAAACTAGAACGAATTCATAGGACTCATAATCACCTCTTTCTTTGACAATTTGACAGAACCAATGAAACAATAAGAAGGTCTTCCTAAATCAAGACTTGTGTGAGATGTACACATCGTTTTTAACGCGATAGTCATGGGATTGCTCCTTTTGATGCAAATCACATTAAAACGAAGTAATAAGACACCTAATCACCTCCTTCTTTCACAGTTTTAGAGAACCAATGAAACAATAAGAAGGTCTCCTTAAATGAAAACTTGTGTGAGATGTACGCATCATTTTTACCGCGATAGTAATGGGATTGCTCCTTTTGATGCTAATCAAACTTAGAACGAAGTTATAGGACTCCTAATCACCTCTTTGTTTGACAATTTTAGTGCACCAATGAAATAATAAGAAGGTATCCCTAAATGAAGAAATGTGTGATATGAACGCATGGTTTTGAACGCGATAGCCATGGGTTTCTCGTTTTGATGCTAATCAAACTAGAACGAAGTAATACAACTCTTAATCACCCCTTTCTTTGTAAATTTGAAACAACCAATGGAACAATATGAAGGTCTCCCTAAATGAAGACCTGTGTGAGATCTACGCATCGTTTTGAACGCGATAGTGATGTGATTGCTCCTTTTGATGCTAATTTCAACTAGAACGAAGTAATAAGACTCATAATCACCTATATTTTGACAATTTGAGAGAACTAATGAAACATTAAGAAGGTCTCCCTAAATGAAGACTTGTGTGAGATGTACGGATCGTTTTGAAGGCACTAGTGATAGGATTGCAGCTCCTTTTGATGCTAATCAAACTAGAACGAATTCATAGGACTCATAATCACCTCTTTCTTTGATAATTTGACAGAACCAATGAAACAATAAGAAGGTCTTCCTAAATCAAGACTTGTGTGAGATGTACACATCGTTTTTAACGCGATAGTCATGGGATTGCGCTTTTTTATGCTAATCAAATTAGAGCGAAGTAATAAGACTCCTAATCACCTACTTCTTTCATAATATTAGAGAACCAATGAAACAATAAGAAGGCCTCCTTAAATGAAGACTTGTGTGAGATGTACGCATCATTTTTAACGCGATAGTCATGGGATTGCTCCTTTTGATGCTAATCAAACTTAGAACGAAGTTATAGGACTCCTAATCACATCTTTCTTTGACAATTTTAGTGCACCAATGAAACAATAAGAAGGTATCCCTAAATGAAGAATTGTGTGATATGAATGCATGGTTTTGAATGCGATAGTCATGGGTTTCTCGTTTTCATGCTAATCAAACTAGAACGAAGTAATACAACTCTTAATCACCTCTTTCTTTGTAAATTTGAAACAACCAATGAAACAATATGAAGGTCTCCCTAAATGAAGACCTGTGTGAGATCTACACATCGTTTTGAACGCGATAGTGATGTGATTGCTCCTTTTGATGCTAATTTCAACTAGAACGAAGTAATAGGACTCATAATCACCTATATTTTGACAATTTGAGAAAACTAATGAAACATTAAGAAGGTCTCCCTAAATGAAGACTTGTGTTGAAGGCACTAGTGATAGGATTGCTGCTCCTTTTGATGCTAATCAAACTAGAACGAATTCATAGGACTCATAATCACCTCTTTCTTTGACAATTTGACAGAACCAATGAAACAATAAGAAGGTCTTCCTAAATCAAGACTTGTGTGAGATGTACACATCGTTTTTAACGCGATAGTCATGGGATTGCTCCTTTTGATGCAAATCACATTAAAACGAAGTAATAAGACACCTAATCACCTCCTTCTTTCACAGTTTTAGAGAACCAATGAAACAATAAGAAGGTCTCCTTAAATGAAAACTTGTGTGAGATGTACGCATCATTTTTACCGCGATAGTCATGGGATTGCTCCTTTTGATGCTAATCAAACTTAGAACGAAGTTATAGGACTCCTAATCACCTCTTTGTTTGACAATTTTAGTGCACCAATGAAATAATAAGAAGTTATCCCTAAATGAAGAATGTGTGATATGAACGCATGGTTTTGAACGCGGATAGCCATGGGTTTCTCGTTTTGATGCTAATCAAACTAGAACGAAGTAATACAACTCTTAATCACCCCTTTCTTTGTAAATTTGAAACAACCAATGGAACAATATGAAGGTCTCCCTAAATGAAGACCTGTGTGAGATCTACGCATCGTTTTGAACGCGATAGTGATGTGATTGCTCCTTTTTGATGCTAATTTCAACTAGAACGAAGTAATAAGACTCATAATCACCTATGTTTTGACAATTTGAGAGAACTAATGAAACATTAAGAAGGTCTCCCTAAATGAAGACTTGTGTAGATGTACGGATCGTTTTGAAGGCACTAGTGATAGGATTGCAGCTCCTTTTGATGCTAATCAAACTAGAACGAATTCATAGGACTCATAATCACCTCTT
This sequence comes from Panax stipuleanatus, assembly GCA_020205555.1. Classification (NCBI taxonomy): domain Eukaryota; kingdom Viridiplantae; phylum Streptophyta; class Magnoliopsida; order Apiales; family Araliaceae; genus Panax; species Panax stipuleanatus. The sequence goes on from JAINUT010002161.1 coordinate 37,335, forward strand.
TCTTTGATAATTTGACAGAACCAATGAAACAATAAGAAGGTCTTCCTAAATCAAGACTTGTGTGAGATGTACACATCGTTTTTAACGCGATAGTCATGGGATTGCTCTTTTTTATGCTAATCAAATTAGAGCGAAGTAATAAGACTCCTAATCACCTACTTCTTTCATAATATTAGAGAACCAATGAAACAATAAGAAGGCCTCCTTAAATGAAGACTTGTGTGAGATGTACGCATCATTTTTAACGCGATAGTCATGGGATTGTTCCTTTTGATGCTAATCAAACTTAGAACGAAGTTATAGGACTCCTAATCACATCTTTCTTTGACAATTTTAGTGCACCAATGAAACAATAAGAAGGTATCCCTAAATGAAGAATTGTGTGATATGAATGCATGGTTTTGAACGCGATAGTCATGGGTTTCTCGTTTTGATGCTAATCAAACTAGAACGAAGTAATACAACTCTTAATCACCTCTTTCTTTGTAAATTTGAAACAACCAATGAAACAATATGAAGGTCTCCCTAAATGAAGACCTGTGTGAGATCTACACATCGTTTTGAACGCGATAGTGATGTGATTGCTCCTTTTGATGCTAATTTCAACTAGAACGAAGTAATAGGACTCATAATCACCTATATTTTGACAATTTGAGAAAACTAATGAAACATTAAGAAGGTCTCCCTAAATGAAGACTTGTGTTGAAGGCACTAGTGATAGGATTGCTGCTCCTTTTGATGCTAATCAAACTAGAACGAATTCATAGGACTCATAATCACCTCTTTCTTTGACAATTTGACAGAACCAATGAAACAATAAGAAGGTCTTCCTAAATCAAGACTTGTGTGAGATGTACACATCGTTTTTAACGCGATAGTCATGGGATTGCTCCTTTTGATGCAAATCACATTAAAACGAAGTAATAAGACACCTAATCACCCTCCTTCTTTCACAGTTTTAGAGAACCAATGAAACAATAAGAAGGTCTCCTTAAATGAAAACTTGTGTGAGATGTACGCATCATTTTTACCGCGATAGTCATGGGATTGCTCCTTTTGATACTAATCAAACTTAGAACGAAGTTATAGGACTCCTAATCACCTCTTTGTTTGACAATTTTAGTGCACCAATGAAATAATAAGAAGGTATCCCTAAATGAAGAATGTGTGATATGAACGCATGGTTTTGAACGCGATAGCCATGGGTTTCTCGTTTTGATGCTAATCAAACTAGAACGAAGTAATACAACTCTTAATCACCCCTTTCTTTGTAAATTTGAAACAACCAATGGAACAATATGAAGGTCTCCCTAAATGAAGACCTGTGTGAGATCTACGCATCGTTTTGAACGCGATAGTGATGTGATTGCTCCTTTTGATGCTAATTTCAACTAGAACGAAGTAATAAGACTCATAATCACCTATGTTTTGACAATTTGAGAGAACTAATGAAACATTAAGAAGGTCTCCCTAAATGAAGACTTGTGTGAGATGTACGGATCGTTTTGGAGGCACTAGTGATAGGATTGCAGCTCCTTTTGATGCTAATCAAACTAGAACGAATTCATAGGACTCATAATCACCTCTTTCTTTGATAATTTGACAGAACCAATGAAACAATAAGAAGGTCTTCCTAAATCAAGACTTGTGTGAGATGTACACATCGTTTTTAACGCGATAGTCATGGAATTGCTCTTTTTTATGCTAATCAAATTAGAGCGAAGTAATAAGACTCCTAATCACCTACTTCTTTCATAATATTAGAGATCCAATGAAACAATAAGAAGGCCTCCTTAAATGAAGACTTGTGTGAGATGTACGCATCATTTTTAACGCGATAGTCATGGGATTGCTCCTTTTGATGCTAATCAAACTTAGAACGAAGTTATAGGACTCCTAATCACATCTTTCTTGACAATTTTAGTGCACCAATGAAACAATAAGAAGGTATCCCTAAATGAAGAATTGTGTGATATGAATGCATGGTTTTGAACGCGATAGTCATGGGTTTCTCGTTTTGATGCTAATCAAACTAGAACGAAGTAATACAACTCTTAATCACCTCTTTCTTTGTAAATTTGAAACAACCAATGAAACAATATGAAGGTCTCCCTAAATGAAGACCTGTGTGAGATCTACACATCGTTTTGAACGCGATAGTGATGTGATTGCTCCTTTTGATGCTAATTTCAACTAGAACGAAGTAATAGGACTCATAATCACCTATATTTTGACAATTTGAGAAACTAATGAAACATTAAGAAGGTCTCCCTAAATGAAGACTTGTGTGAGATGGCACTAGTGATAGGATTGCTGCTCCTTTTGATGCTAATCAAACTAGAACGAATTCATAGGACTCATAATCACCTCTTTCTTTGACAATTTGACAGAACCAATGAAACAATAAGAAGGTCTTCCTAAATCAAGACTTGTGTGAGATGTACACATCGTTTTTAACGCGATAGTCATGGGATTGCTCCTTTTGATGCAATCACATTAAACGAAGTAATAAGACTCCTAATCACCTCCTTCTTTCACAGTTTTAGAGAACCAATGAAACAATAAGAAGGTCTCCTTAAATGAAGACTTGTGTGAGATGTACGC
>JAINUT010002637.1:0-62573 GCA_020205555.1 Panax stipuleanatus
TCCATGCTAAATCTCTTTAGCATTGCATCAATGTACGTTTCTTGTGATAACCAAGCATCCTTTTAGATCTATCTCTATAGATCTTTATCCCCAAAATATAGGATGCTTCTCCCAAGTCCTTCATGGAGAAGTGTTTAGATAACCAGATTTTAATCGATTGTAGCATAGGAATGTCATTCCCTATCAGTAATATATCATCAACATATAATACAAGGAATGAAATTGCGCTCCCACTAACCTTCTTGTACACACATGGTTCACCGTCATTTTTGATAAAATCAAACTCTTTGATTATCAAAACGAATGTTCCATCTACGAGAAGCTTGCTTCAATCCATAAATGGATCGTTGCAGCTTACAGACTTGATTTATTCCAACCTTTGAAACAAATCCCTCTGGCTGTGTCATATACACATCCTCCTCAAGTTTCCCATTGAGGAAGGCCGTTTCACGTCCATACTGCCAGATCTCATAATCGTTATAAGCTGCAATCGCAAGCAAAATCCGAATGGACTTGAGCATAGCTACTGGTGAAAAGGTTTCATCATAATCAACTCCTTGTCTTTGTTTGAAACCTTTTGCAACCAGTCGGGCCTTATAGGTCTCCACCTTGCCGTCCGCTCCAGTCTTTCTTTTAAAGACCCATTTACACCCAATAGGCTTAATGCCTTCAGGTGGTGAAACCAAAGTCCATACTTTGTTTTCATACATGGAGTCCATTTCGGATTTCATGGCTTCAAGCCATTTCCCTGAGTGTTTATTACTCATGGCCTGTTCGTAATTCAATGGATCATCATCATTCATGATGCGTACCTCATCGTTATCCTCTACAACGAATCCATACCTCTCAGGTATCTTCGGTACTCTTCCAGATTTACGAACAGGGTGTGGTATAGTAGGTTCTTCTACTTGGTCAGGTACCTGACTTTGATCCGTGGTAATTTGTGGTTCTTGAGCTTCTTCAAGATATATCTTACTCCCACTGACCCCTTCATGGATAAACTCCTTTTCCAAGAAGGCAGCATGTTTCGCAACAAACACCTTTTGATCAGTTGGATGATAGAAATAATACCCTACAGTTTCTTTAGGGTATCCCACAAATCTACACTTTTCGGATTTAGTCTGTAGCTTATCATGTTCAAACTTTTTGACATAAGCTGGACAACCCCAAGTCTTAACATGCTTAAGATTTGGTTTCCTCCCCTTCCACATCTCATATGGAGTCTTTGGGGCGGATTTGGTAGGTACCTTGTTAAGTAGGTATGCAGCCGTTTCTAGGGCATATCCCCAGAAGGAAATTGGAAGGTCGGTAAAACTCATCATGGATCGAACCATGTCTAACAGTGTTCGATTTCTCCTTTCAGATACTCTATTTAACTGTGGTGTACCTGGAGGAGTCCATTGTGAGATTATACCATTTTCTTTGAGACAATTGAGAAACTCACCGCTTAAGTATTCTCCGCCTCGATCTGATCGAAGTATCTTTATACTCTTGCCCGTTTGTTTCTCTACTTCACTTCTGAACTCTTTGAACTTTTCAAATGATTCTGACTTGTATTTCATTAAATACACATATCCAAATCTTGAGTGATCATCAGTGAAAGTAATAAAATAAGAATACCCACCCCGTGCACTTGTTGTCATAGGCCCACAAACGTCTGTGTGAATCAATGTCAACAACTCTGTAACTCTTTCTCCTCTTCCACTAAAAGGAGATTTAGTCATTTTACCCATGAGACAAGATTCACAAGTTGGATATGATTCATAATCGGATAGCTCGAGGAGCCCATCTTTATGCAACTTGGATAATCTTGTTTCATTGATATGACCGAGTCTACAGTGCCACATGTAGGTATAATTAATATCATCTCTTTTCCTTTTCTTAGTTTGTTCAATTTGAAATATATTTTCTTGTAAGTCAAGTGTATAAAGTCCATTTTGCAAATTTCCAATACCATATAAAACATCGTCTTTATAAATAGAACAACTATTGTTCTTTATAACAACGTTAAATCCTTCCATATCCAATACAGAAATTGAAATAATGTTTTTAATAATATTCGGAACATAATAACAATTATTAAGATAAATGGACTTGCCCGAAGGCATTGCTAAATAATAAGTTCCTACAGCTAATGCAGCAACCTTTGCTCCATTCCCTACTCGTAGGATCACCTCATCATTGTTCAGCTTTCTACTTCTGACCAGTCCCTTCACATTATTACATATGTGAGAACCACAGCCGGTATCCAATACCCAAGTAGAATTTTGACTTTCTGAAAAATTAATTTCAATCATGAACAAACCTTGATTGGAAGTCGAAGCTTCTCCAAGCTTCTTGTCTGCCAGAAACTTCTTGCAGTTTTTCTTCCAATGACCCGGCTCGTTGCAATGAAAGCACATTCCTTTAGCTGGTTCAGGTTTCTTTTGTTCCTTTTCTTTCCCCTTTCCCTTAGCCTTCTTGGATTTCTTCTTTTTAGAAGATACCTTAGGTCTCTTCCTTTTATTGGAAGAATCCACCTTCAAGATATGGTTCTTCTTGGATGGGAAGTGACCTTCTGCAGTTTTCAGCATGTTAAGCAGCTCAGGCAAGCTGACATCTAGCTTATTCATGTGAAAATTAACCACAAACTGCGAGAAGGTCTCAGGGAGTGACTGCAAGACCAAGTCTTGACTCAACTCCCCATCCATGACGAACCCAAGCTGTCCAAGGCGTTCAATCAAATTGATCACTTTCAGGACATGAGTCTCGACGGCAGTACCCTCGGTCATCCGAGATCGGAAGAGCTCCTTAGATATCTCATATCTAGCAGTCCTACTCTGTTCACCATACAACTCCTTGAGGTGAAGCAGCATAGCAGGAGCATCCATTTTTTCGTGCTGACGCTGAAGCTCGTTATTCATGGATCCGAGCATGATGCATTGAGCCACAGATGCATCATCTTGCCACTTATTGAAAGTGACAATCTCTTCCTCAGAGGCTGTTTCTGAAACAGATTCAGGGACAGTTGAATTTAGGACATAAGAAATCTTTTCAGCAGTGAGAACAATTCTCAAATTTCTTAGCCAGTCCTCATAATTCGGCCCGGTAAGCTTGTTTGCATCAAGTATGCTTCGTAGTGAGATTAGTGATTTAGACATTTTTAAAATTCTGCATGTGAAAAATAACATTTTAGCAAACATTCATTTTATTAATTTTGCATACCAAAATAAATTTAGGTCTTTATTTTAAATTGTTATCTCCCACTATTTTCATCAAATTATATTACCCTCACTTATATAGTTCGGCAACATCTAATTAAAGATTTGCTAGTGAGAATAAGGATCCCATTTCAAATGTATATAACCTTGTGGATAGCACAACAAGCGATATACAAATAAATAGGTAGACAACTCTTGTCAATTACAACACTATATAACTCCTTTTATTTTGCCTCTTAAATCATAATGGTCAAGTATGTGCACATCCGAACTAAAATGATTTAAGTTAAGTCCAGCCTAGCACTTCCATAAATTCAAAAAAGAAAAATGTTCGTCCTTGTGGATAGCACAACAAGACTAGATCGTTCAATTTTCTTGATAAGCATCAAATGTGATTAATTAACATCTTAAATACGCAATACTCGCCTTGTGGATAGCACAACAAGCTCATATTAAATATTTAATACTCTATTAATTTATCATGCTAGAAGGCGACGTTCAATATTCCAAATATCATTTGAACGCTTCGGACATAATATTATTTCTTTGAGGGGTTTGTTATTATTAGTCTCATCTTGTTTAGCGCGCATGCACATATATATATAAAATACGCGTCATTTTATTAAACATGCGAAGCATGTTTGCATAAAATATAATATATATAATATTTAGCATGCAATATAGAATATTATATTCTACCCGGATTGATTATGGACTTTTATTCTAGTTTGGTTCACTAGAGCCACCAAGTGAACCAAAAGGTCAAACCTAGGAGTGCAAGAATTTAAATTTAAATATAACTATTACATTTAAACTCGGGCTCCATACAAATGGGTCTTCACGCGCTCCTTGCTCCTTGGTCTCCAATTTCTTCAAGATAATTCTAACTATTCTTATTACATTAAACTATTTAATTTAAATAGAAACCTTGATCAACAGTCAAGGGGAAGTACATAGGAAGGAGATAGAATTTTACATCAAGAAAAAAAATTAGAGAAGACGAGGTACGCAGACCCCATTTAATAAAACCCATTCATTCAAGCATTCAACTAAAATAAAATCCAATCACATTGGTCAAATAGTCCATAATCAATCTCCATTTATTTTCATACATATCACCATATATATCAATAAATAAATATTCATCTCATGAATTAAAACATTCCATATATATATGAGTATCATTTAATGGGCAATTTTAAATTGCATGAAATCCAATTTCAAGATTAAAATAAACTCTTTATTTTAATTATAAAATTATTTAGAATATAATATATAAATATATCATATTTATTTATTTTTTTTAAAAATCACCTTCTTTTATTAAAAGAGTCCTGCAGGTTTATTAAAAAAGTCCTTTCCAGATGGGTCACCTTCTTTTTGGAGTAAGAAAGAGACAACACCTTTTCTTTGCAGAATTCAAGATTAGCACCAAAAAAAAAAAATTGTGATTCGTCCCAAAAAAAGTCTTTTTTTTTTTTTAAAATATAATTTTATACAATAAAATTATGCCCAATAAATTATTTTAAATACATACCCATATGTATATGAAATCAAAAATAAATTAATAATTGCATAAAGATTTGGCTCTGATGCCACTGTTGGGTTTGTACGAAATCGTGACGCAATCAAATTGCAAAAATTAGCGGAAGCATGGTATATCAGAGTTTAAAAAATTTCTACAAAACCATTACCCGGATCATCCTTTATGCAAATTATTAATTTAAAACGATAAATAAGAAGTTATGGAATCATACCCTTGTAGAACGAAGCTTCCACAGGTACTAGTTCAACTCCTTGTTCTTCGTGATCTCCTTGAATTTCCGGGTTAGATTCCTTCCTTTGATCAACGTTAGCCACCCAAGTGTTTGGCCTCTAGAGGTGATCCACCAAGGAAGATGAATTATCAAGAAGGAGGGTGTTGGGCTTAACCTTAGTTTTCTATCCTCTATAGAAAAGGAGTACTCTCCAACAATTGGAATTGCATCATCTAATATCTATTATAAGACTTCTCTTATATAGACATTGGTCAACCCTTCTAATCCTATTAGACATGGGATTTCTTTTAATTAATTAAACTCCTTTAATTAATTTAGGCTTCCCACCACATGGGAATAATTAATTAAATTCATTTAATTAATTTGTCTCCTAATCTTATTAGGAATAAATGAGAGTACTAAATATTAAATTAATTACTAAACTCCTTTAGAAATTAAAATAATAATAATTGTAATAATATTAATAAGACTCCTCTTATTAATTTATATTTAATATTTCCAAAATATTAAATAATAAACATTAAGCTATTTAATTTATTCTATCACCATAGATTAAATTAATTATACTTAATGCATTATTACGATTATGCCATTACCTTCTTAAATAATTATTCTTCCTTTTATGGTGTGACCCTTTAGGTTCTCCATATTAAACCGGTTGTGAATAAATCAATTAAAATAATTTTAATCTTATTTAAATAAATAAATTAAACTAATAATTTATTTAAATAAATAATATTTATTCTACAATAGGGATAAGCCTCCATAGCGATCAACGACTTTCCAGATAATATAGATTTCAACATTAATCATAAAAGAACCTGTGAGTTAATAGTTACCATACAATTCAATCCTTCCACCATACAATGTCCCAATTAAATATAAGACACGGATTTACTGTCAAGTCTTATTTTATTTAATTATATGTATTTCGATTAGAAAATGCACAACTCCAAATAATGCAAATTAGAAACTCCTTTCTAATTTCATTTCACCTTGGCCAAGGATTCCTGGGTTGTCATTTAACGAATCACATAGGACATATCTCCTCTTTTACTAGAGGTGGTAGATTCTTTATTGATCATTCATTATCTCCATATGTAACTCATTATACCCAAGCATACCCTATATATGCCTTAAAAAGTCTTAAGGAATAAGTCAAAGTATAATTTGTTACATACAAGATACTATGATGATCTCAAGTCCAAGGATTACTTGTACTACTATCACATTAGGAATTCCTATTGACAGGCGAGTAAATCTCCATTAGGTATTCCATAGCGAATCACGTTCAGTGAACTTATTCTCCAATAAGCACCTACATACTTGCTTTAGTGTCTCCACACAAATGATCATGAGATCAATCATCCTCATCCAATGAGCAAGCAACATATGTACCAATCTATCCGGATTTACTAATCCCCTTTTTAGTAATCCCACGATTGGGAACTATTTTAGTTTTAAAACTTTCTAAGAATTTAGATCTCATTAGCATGATCATCATCATGATTCTAAAAGCATTGCTTAAAACTATGGGTTATTTACATATTATAAAAACAGCAACATGTAGATAATTAAATGTCTTTAATAAATAAATATTTTATTAATAAATAAATAAGATTGTTTACAAAGTACGTGCTTTATCATCATACATGATTGGCTTGTATGCACACTACTATCAGACCTTCCTATTGTTTCATTGGTTTTCTCAAATTGTCAAAGAAAGAGAAGATTATGAGTCCTTTGACTTTGTTCTAGTTTGATTAGCACCAAAAGAAGCAATCATATCCCTAGTGCCTTCAAAACTATGGGTACATCTCACACAAGTCTTCATTTAAGGAAACATTCTTATTATTTCATTAGTTCTCTAAAATTATCAAAGAAAGAGGTGATTAGGAGTTCGATTACTTCGTTCTAATTTGATTAGCATCAAAAGGAGCAATCCGGTGACTATCGCGTTAAAAACGATGCGTACATCTCACACAAGTCTTAATTTAGGGAGACCTTCTTATTGTTTTATTGGTTTTCTCAAATTATCAAAGAAATAGATGATTACGAGTCATGTGACTTTGTTCTAGTTTGATTAGCATCAAAAAGAGCAATCCTATCACTAGTGCCTTCAAAACGATCCTTACATCTAACACAAGTTTCCATTTAGGGATGCATTTTTATTGTTTCATTAGTTCTCTCAAATTGTCAAAATATAGGTTATTATGAGTCCTATTACTTCGTTCTAGTAGAAATTAGCATCAAAAGGAGCAATCACATCACTATCGTGTACAAAACGATGCGTAGACCACACACAAGTCTTTATTTAGGGAGACCTTCATTTTGTTTCATTGGTTGTTTTAAATTTACAAAGAAAGAGGTGATTAAGAGTTATATTATTCGTTCTAATTTGATTAGCATCAAAAGGAGCAATCCCATCACTATCGCGTCAAAAATGATCCGTAGACCTCACACAAGTATTCATTTAGGGAGACCTTCATATTGTTTCCTTGGCTGTTTCAATTTTACCAAGAAAGGGTTGATTAAGAGTTGTATTACATCGTTCTAGTTTTATTAGCTTCAAAAGGAGAAACCCATGACTCGCGTTCAAAACCATGCGTACATCTCACACAAGTCTTCATTTAAGGAGACCTTCTTATTATTTCATTGGTTCTCTAGAATCTAGAATTGTCAAAGAAAGAGGTGATTAGGTGTCCTATTACTTCGTTCTAATTTGATTAGCATCAAAAGGAGCAATCCCATGACTATCGCGTTAAAAACAAAGCGTACATCTCACACAAGTCTTGATTTAGGTAGACTTTTTTATTGTTTCATTGGTTCTCTCAAATTGTCAAAGAAAGATGTGATTATGAGTCCTATGTATTTCGTTCTAGTTTTGATTAGCTTCAAAAGGAGAAACCCATGACTCGCGTTCAAAACCATGCGTACATCTCACACAAGTCTTCATTTAAGGAGACCTTCTTATTATTTCATTGGTTCTCAAGAATTGTCAAAGAAAGAGGTGATTAGGTGTCCTATTACTTCGTTCTAATTTGATTAGCATCAAAAGGAGCAATCCCATGGCTATCGCGTTAAAAATGAAGTTTACATCTCACACAGGTCTTGATTTAGGTAGACTTTCTTATTGTTTCATTGGTTCTCTCAAATTATCTAAGAAGGATGTGATTATGAGTCCTATGTATTTCGTTCTAGTTTGAGTAGCATCAAAAGGAACAATCTTATCACTAGTACCTTCAAAACGATTCGTACATCTCACACAAGTCTTCATTTAGGGAGACCTTCTTATTGTTTCATTAGTTATCTCAAATTGTCAAAGTATAGGTGATTATGAGTCCTATAACTTCGTTCTAGTAGAAATTAGCATCAACAGTAGCAATCCCATCACTATCGCGTCCAAAACGATAGGTAGACCTCACACAAGTCTTCATTTAGGGAGACCTTCATATTGTTTCATTGGTTGTTTCAAATTTAAAAAGAAAGAGGTGATTAAGAGTTGTATTACTTCGTTCTAGTTTGATTAGCGTCAAAAGGAGAAACCCATGACTATCGCGTTCAAAACCATGCGTACATCTCACACAAGTCTTCATTTAGGGAGACCTTCTTATTATTTCATTGGTTCTCTAAAATTATCAAAGAAAGAGGTGATTAGGAGTCCTATTACTTCGTTCTAATTTGACTAGCATCAAAAGGAGCAATCCCATGACTATCGCGTTAAAAACGATGCGTACATCTCACACAAGTCTTGATTTAGGTAGACCTTCCTATTGTTTCATTGGTTTTCTCAAATTGTCAAAGAAAGAGAAGATTATGAGTCCTTTGACTTTGTTTTAGTTTGATTAGCACCAAAAGAAGCAATCATATCCCTAGTGCCTTCAAAACTATGGGTACATCTCACACAAGTCTTCATTTAAGGAAACATTCTTATTATTTCATTAGTTCTCTAAAATTATCAAAGAAAGAGGTGATTAGGAGTTCGATTACTTCGTTCTAATTTGATTAGCATCAAAAGGAGCAATCCGGTGACTATCGCGTTAAAAACGATGCGTACATCTCACACAAGTCTTAATTTAGGGAGACCTTCTTATTGTTTTATTGGTTTTCTCAAATTATCAAAGAAATAGATGATTATGAGTCATGTGACTTTGTTCTAGTTTGATTAGCATCAAAAAGAGCAATCCTATCACTAGTGCCTTCAAAACGATCCATACATCTAACACAAGTTTTCATTTAGGGATGCATTTTTATTGTTTCATTAGTTCTCTCAAATTGTCAAAATATAGGTTATTATGAGTCCTACTACTTCGTTCTAGTAGAAATTAGCATCAAAAGGAGCAATCACATCACTATCGTGTACAAAACGATGCGTAGACCACACACAAGTCTTCATTTAGGGAGACCTTCATTTTGTTTCATTGGTCGTTTCAAATTTACAAAGAAAGAGGTGATTAAGAGTTATATTATTCGTTCTAATTTGATTAGCATCAAAAGGAGCAATCCCATCACTATCGCGTCAAAAACGATCCGTAGACCTCACACAAGTATTCATTTAGGGAGACCTTCATATTGTTTCCTTGGCTGTTTCAACTTTACAAAGAAAGGGTTGATTAAGACTTGTATTACATCGTTCTAGTTTTATTAGCTTCAAAAGGAGAAACCCATGACTCGCGTTCAAAACCATGCGTACATCTCACACAAGTCTTCATTTAAGGAGACCTTCTTATTATTTCATTGGTTCTCTAGAATCTAGAATTGTCAAAGAAAGAGGTGATTAGGTGTCCTATTACTTCGTTCTAATTTGATTAGCATCAAAAGGAGCAATCCCATGACTATCTCGTTAAAAACAAAGCGTACATCTCACACAAGTCTTGATTTAGGTAGACTTTTTTATTGTTTCATTGGTTCTCTCAAATTGTCAAAGAAAGATGTGATTATGAGTCCTATGTATTTCGTTCTAGTTTTGATTAGCTTCAAAAGGAGAAACCCATGACTCGCGTTCAAAACCATGCGTACATCTCACACAAGTCTTCATTTAAGGAGACCTTCTTATTATTTCATTGGTTCTCAAGAATTGTCAAAGAAAGAGGTGATTAGGTGTCCTATTACTTCGTTCTAATTTGATTAGCATCAAAAGGAGCAATCCCATGGCTATCGCGTTAAAAATGAAGTTTACATCTCACACAGGTCTTGATTTAGGTAGACTTTCTTATTGTTTCATTGGTTCTCTCAAATTATCTAAGAAGGATGTGATTATGAGTCCTATGTATTTCGTTCTAGTTTGAGTAGCATCAAAAGGAACAATCTTATCACTAGTACCTTCAAAACGATTCGTACATCTCACACAAGTCTTCATCTAGGGAGACCTTCTTATTGTTTCATTAGTTATCTCAAATTGTCAAAGTATAGGTGATTATGAGTCCTATAACTTCGTTCTAGTAGAAATTAGCATCAACAGTAGCAATCCCATCACTATCGCGTCCAAAACGATAGGTAGACCTCACACAAGTCTTCATTTAGGGAGACCTTCATATTGTTTCATTGGTTGTTTCAAATTTAAAAAGAAAGAGGTGATTAAGAGTTGTATTACTTCGTTCTAGTTTGATTAGCGTCAAAAGGAGAAACCCATGACTATCGCGTTCAAAACCATGCGTACATCTCACACAAGTCTTCATTTAGGGAGACCTTCTTATTATTTCATTGGTTCTCTAAAATTATCAAAGAAAGAGGTGATTAGGAGTCCTATTACTTCGTTCTAATTTGACTAGCATCAAAAGGAGCAATCCCATGACTATCGCGTTAAAAACGATGCGTACATCTCACACAAGTCTTGATTTAGGTAGACCTTCCTATTGTTTCATTGGTTTTCTCAAATTGTCAAAGAAAGAGAAGATTATGAGTCCTTTGACTTTGTTCTAGTTTGATTAGCACCAAAAGAAGCAATCATATCCCTAGTGCCTTCAAAACTATGGGTACATCTCACACAAGTCTTCATTTAAGGAAACATTCATATTATTTCATTAGTTCTCTAAAATTATCAAAGAAAGAGGTGATTAGGAGTTCGATTACTTCGTTCTAATTTGATTAGCATCAAAAGGAGCAATCCGGTGACTATCGCGTTAAAAACGATGCGTACATCTCACACAAGTCTTAATTTAGGGAGACCTTCTTATTGTTTTATTGGTTTTCTCAAATTATCAAAGAAATAGATGATTACGAGTCATGTGACTTTGTTCTAGTTTGATTAGCATCAAAAAGAGCAATCCTATCACTAGTGCCTTCAAAACGATCCTTACATCTAACACAAGTTTTCATTTAGGGATGCATTTTTATTGTTTCATTAGTTCTCTCAAATTGTCAAAATATAGGTTATTATGAGTCCTACTACTTCGTTCTAGTCGAAATTAGCATCAAAAGGAGCAATCACATCACTATCGTGTACAAAACGATGCGTAGACCACACACAAGTCTTCATTTAGGGAGACCTTCATTTTGTTTCATTGGTTGTTTCAAATTTACATAGAAAGAGGTGATTAAGAGTTATATTATTCGTTCTAATTTGATTAGCATCAAAAGGAGCAATCCCATCACTATCGCGTCAAAAACGATCCGTAGACCTCACACAAGTATTCATTTAGGGAGACCTTCATATTGTTTCCTTGGCTGTTTCAACTTTACAAAGAAAGGGTTGATTAAGAGTTGTATTACATCGTTCTAGTTTTATTAGCTTCAAAAGGAGAAACCCATGACTCGCGTTCAAAACCATGCGTACATCTCACACAAGTCTTCATTTAAGGAGACCTTCTTATTATTTCATTGGTTCTCTAGAATCTAGAATTGTCAAAGAAAGAGGTGATTAGGTGTCCTATTACTTCGTTCTAATTTGATTAGCATCAAAAGGAGCAATCCCATGACTATCTCGTTAAAAACAAAGCGTACATCTCACACAAGTCTTGATTTAGGTAGACTTTTTTATTGTTTCATTGGTTCTCTCAAATTGTCAAAGAAAGATGTGATTATGAGTCCTATGTATTTCGTTCTAGTTTTGATTAGCTTCAAAAGGAGAAACCCATGACTCGCGTTCAAAACCATGCGTACATCTCACACAAGTCTTCATTTAAGGAGACCTTCTTATTATTTCATTGGTTCTCAAGAATTGTCAAAGAAAGAGGTGATTAGGTGTCCTATTACTTCGTTCTAATTTGATTAGCATCAAAAGGAGCAATCCCATGGCTATCGCGTTAAAAATGAAGTTTACATCTCACACAGGTCTTGATTTAGGTAGACTTTCTTATTGTTTCATTGGTTCTCTCAAATTATCTAAGAAGGATGTGATTATGAGTCCTATGTATTTCGTTCTAGTTTGAGTAGCATCAAAAGGAACAATCTTATCACTAGTACCTTCAAAACGATTCGTACATCTCACACAAGTCTTCATTTAGGGAGACCTTCTTATTGTTTCATTAGTTATCTCAAATTGTCAAAGTATAGGTGATTATGAGTCCTATAACTTCGTTCTAGTAGAAATTAGCATCAACAGTAGCAATCCCATCACTATCGCGTCCAAAACGATAGGTAGACCTCACACAAGTCTTCATTTAGGGAGACCTTCATATTGTTTCATTGGTTGTTTCAAATTTAAAAAGAAAGAGGTGATTAAGAGTTGTATTACTTCGTTCTAGTTTGATTAGCGTCAAAAGGAGAAACCCATGACTATCGCGTTCAAAACCATGCGTACATCTCACACAAGTCTTCATTTAGGGAGACCTTCTTATTATTTCATTGGTTCTCTAAAATTGTCAAAGAAAGAGGTGATTAGGAGTCCTATTACTTCGTTCTAATTTGACTAGCATCAAAAGGAGCAATCCCATGACTATCGCGTTAAAAACGATGCGTACATCTCACACAAGTCTTGATTTAGGTAGACCTTCCTATTGTTTCATTGGTTTTCTCAAATTGTCAAAGAAAGAGAAGATTATGAGTCCTTTGACTTTGTTCTAGTTTGATTAGCACCAAAAGAAGCAATCATATCCCTAGTGCCTTCAAAACTATGGGTACATCTCACACAAGTCTTCATTTAAGGAAACATTCATATTATTTCATTAGTTCTCTAAAATTATCAAAGAAAGAGGTGATTAGGAGTTCGATTACTTCGTTCTAATTTGATTAGCATCAAAAGGAGCAATCCGGTGACTATCGCGTTAAAAACGATGCGTACATCTCACACAAGTCTTAATTTAGGGAGACCTTCTTATTGTTTTATTGGTTTTCTCAAATTATCAAAGAAATAGATGATTACGAGTCATGTGACTTTGTTCTAGTTTGATTAGCATCAAAAAGAGCAATCCTATCACTAGTGCCTTCAAAACGATCCTTACATCTAACACAAGTTTTCATTTAGGGATGCATTTTTATTGTTTCATTAGTTCTCTCAAATTGTCAAAATATAGGTTATTATGAGTCCTATTACTTCGTTCTAGTAGAAATTAGCATCAAAAGGAGCAATCACATCACTATCGTGTACAAAACGATGCGTAGACCACACACAAGTCTTCATTTAGGGAGACCTTCATTTTGTTTCATTGGTTGTTTCAAATTTACAAAGAAAGAGGTGATTAAGAGTTATATTATTCGTTCTAATTTGATTAGCATCAAAAGGAGCAATCCCATCACTATCGCGTCAAAAACGATCCGTAGACCTCACACAAGTATTCATTTAGGGAGACCTTCATATTGTTTCCTTGGCTGTTTCAACTTTACAAAGAAAGGGTTGATTAAGAGTTGTATTACATCGTTCTAGTTTTATTAGCTTCAAAAGGAGAAACCCATGACTCGCGTTCAAAACCATGCGTACATCTCACACAAGTCTTCATTTAAGGAGACCTTCTTATTATTTCATTGGTTCTCTAGAATCTAGAATTGTCAAAGAAAGAGGTGATTAGGTGTCCTATTACTTCGTTCTAATTTGATTAGCATCAAAAGGAGCAATCCCATGACTATCGCGTTAAAAACAAAGCGTACATCTCACACAAGTCTTGATTTAGGTAGACCTTTTTATTGTTTCATTGGTTCTCTCAAATTGTCAAAGAAAGATGTGATTATGAGTCCTATGTATTTCGTTCTAGTTTTGATTAGCTTCAAAAGGAGAAACCCATGACTCGCGTTCAAAACCATGCGTACATCTCACACAAGTCTTCATTTAAGGAGACCTTATTATTTCATTGGTTCTCAAGAATTGTCAAAGAAAGAGGTGATTAGGTGTCCTATTATTTCGTTCTAATTTGATTAGCATCAAAAGGAGCAATCCCATGGCTATCGCGTTAAAAATGAAGTTTACATCTCACACAGGTCTTGATTTAGGTAGACTTTCTTATTGTTTCATTGGTTCTCTCAAATTATCTAAGAAGGATGTGATTATGAGTCCTATGTATTTCGTTCTAGTTTGAGTAGCATCAAAAGGAACAATCTTATCACTAGTACCTTCAAAACGATTCGTACATCTCACACAAGTCTTCATTTAGGGAGACCTTCTTATTGTTTCATTAGTTATCTCAAATTGTCAAAGTATAGGTGATTATGAGTCCTATAACTTCGTTCTAGTAGAAATTAGCATCAACAGTAGCAATCCCATCACTATCGCGTCCAAAACGATAGGTAGACCTCACACAAGTCTTCATTTAGGGAGACCTTCATATTGTTTCATTGGTTGTTTCAAATTTACCAAGAAAGGGTTGATTAAGAGTTGTATTACATCGTTCTAGTTTTATTAGCTTCAAAAGGAGAAACCCATGACTCGCGTTCAAAACCATGCGTACATCTCACACAAGTCTTCATTTAAGGAGACCTTCTTATTATTTCATTGGTTCTCTAGAATCTAGAATTGTCAAAGAAAGAGGTGATTAGGTGTCCTATTACTTCGTTCTAATTTGATTAGCATCAAAAGGAGCAATCCCATGACTATCGCGTTAAAAACAAAGCGTACATCTCACACAAGTCTTGATTTAGGTAGACTTTTTTATTGTTTCATTGGTTCTCTCAAATTGTCAAAGAAAGATGTGATTATGAGTCCTATGTATTTCGTTCTAGTTTTGATTAGCTTCAAAAGGAGAAACCCATGACTCGCGTTCAAAACCATGCGTACATCTCACACAAGTCTTCATTTAAGGAGACCTTCTTATTATTTCATTGGTTCTCAAGAATTGTCAAAGAAAGAGGTGATTAGGTGTCCTATTACTTCGTTCTAATTTGATTAGCATCAAAAGGAGCAATCCCATGGCTATCGCGTTAAAAATGAAGTTTACATCTCACACAGGTCTTGATTTAGGTAGACTTTCTTATTGTTTCATTGGTTCTCTCAAATTATCTAAGAAGGATGTGATTATGAGTCCTGTGTATTTCGTTCTAGTTTGAGTAGCATCAAAAGGAACAATCTTATCACTAGTACCTTCAAAACGATTCGTACATCTCACACAAGTCTTCATTTAGGGAGACCTTCTTATTGTTTCATTAGTTATCTCAAATTATCAAAGTATAGGTGATTATGAGTCCTATAACTTCGTTCTAGTAGAAATTAGCATCAACAGTAGCAATCCCATCACTATCGCGTCCAAAACGATAGGTAGACCTCACACAAGTCTTCATTTAGGGAGACCTTCATATTGTTTCATTGGTTGTTTCAAATTTAAAAAGAAAGAGGTGATTAAGAGTTGTATTACTTCGTTCTAGTTTGATTAGCGTCAAAAGGAGAAACCCATGACTATCGCGTTCAAAACCATGCGTACATCTCACACAAGTCTTCATTTAGGGAGACCTTCTTATTATTTCATTGGTTCTCTAAAATTGTCAAAGAAAGAGGTGATTAGGAGTCCTATTACTTCGTTCTAATTTGACTAGCATCAAAAGGAGCAATCCCATGACTATCGCGTTAAAAACGATGCGTACATCTCACACAAGTCTTGATTTAGGTAGACCTTCCTATTGTTTCATTGGTTTTCTCAAATTGTCAAAGAAAGAGAAGATTATGAGTCCTTTGACTTTGTTCTAGTTTGATTAGCACCAAAAGAAGCAATCATATCCCTAGTGCCTTCAAAACTATGGGTACATCTCACACAAGTCTTCATTTAAGGAAACATTCTTATTATTTCATTAGTTCTCTAAAATTATCAAAGAAAGAGGTGATTAGGAGTTCGATTACTTCGTTCTAATTTGATTAGCATCAAAAGGAGCAATCCGGTGACTATCGCGTTAAAAACGATGCGTACATCTCACACAAGTCTTCATTTAGGGAGACCTTCTTATTGTTTTATTGGTTTTCTAAAATTATCAAAGAAATAGATGATTATGAGTCATGTGACTTTGTTCTAGTTTGATTAGCATCAAAAAGAGCAATCCTATCACTAGTGCCTTCAAAACGATCCTTACATCTAACACAAGTTTTCATTTAGGGATGCATTTTTATTGTTTCATTAGTTCTCTCAAATTGTCAAAATATAGCTTATTATGAGTCCTATTACTTCGTTCTAGTAGAAATTAGCATCAAAAGGAGCAATCACATCACTATCGTGTACAAAACGATGCGTAGACCACACACAAGTCTTCATTTAGGGAGACCTTCATTTTGTTTCATTGGTTGTTTCAAATTTACAAAGAAAGAGGTGATTAAGAGTTATATTATTCGTTCTAATTTGATTAGCATCAAAAGGAGCAATCCCATCACTATCGCGTCAAAAACGATCCGTAGACCTCACACAAGTATTCATTTAGGGAGACCTTCATATTGTTTCCTTGGCTGTTTCAACTTTACCAAGAAAGGGTTGATTAAGAGTTGTATTACATCGTTCTAGTTTGATTAGCTTCAAAAGGAGAAACCCATGACTCGCGTTCAAAACCATGCGTACATCTCACACAAGTCTTCATTTAAGGAGACCTTCTTATTATTTCATTGGTTCTCTAGAATCTAGAATTGTCAAAGAAAGAGGTGATTAGGTGTCCTATTACTTCGTTCTAATTTGATTAGCATCAAAAGGAGCAATCCCATGACTACCGCGTTAAAAACAAAGCGTACATCTCACACAAGTCTTGATTTAGGTAGACTTTTTTATTGTTTCATTGGTTCTCTCAAATTGTCAAAGAAAGATGTGATTATGAGTCCTATGTATTTCGTTCTAGTTTTGATTAGCTTCAAAAGGAGAAACCCATGACTCGCGTTCAAAACCATGCGTACATCTCACACAAGTCTTCATTTAAGGAGACCTTCTTATTATTTCATTGGTTCTCAAGAATTCTCAAAGAAAGAGGTGATTAGGTGTCCTATTACTTCGTTCTAATTTGATTAGCATCAAAAGGAGCAATCCCATGGCTATCGCGTTAAAAATGAAGTTTACATCTCACACAGGTCTTGATTTAGGTAGACTTTCTTATTGTTTCATTGGTTCTCTCAAATTATCTAAGAAGGATGTGATTATGAGTCCTATGTATTTCGTTCTAGTTTGAGTAGCATCAAAAGGAACAATCTTATCACTAGTACCTTCAAAACGATTCGTACATCTCACACAAGTCTTCATTTAGGGAGACCTTCTTATTGTTTCATTAGTTATCTCAAATTGTCAAAGTATAGGTGATTATGAGTCCTATAACTTCGTTCTAGTAGAAATTAGCATCAACAGTAGCAATCCCATCACTATCGCGTCCAAAACGATAGGTAGACCTCACACAAGTCTTCATTTAGGGAGACCTTCATATTGTTTCATTGGTTGTTTCAAATTTAAAAAGAAAGAGGTGATTAAGAGTTGTATTACTTCGTTCTAGTTTGATTAGCGTCAAAAGGAGAAACCCATGACTATCGCGTTCAAAACCATGCGTACATCTCACACAAGTCTTCATTTAGGGAGACCTTCTTATTATTTCATTGGTTCTCTAAAATTGTCAAAGAAAGAGGTGATTAGGAGTCCTATTACTTCGTTCTAATTTGACTAGCATCAAAAGGAGCAATCCCATGACTATCGCGTTAAAAACGATGCGTACATCTCACACAAGTCTTGATTTAGGTAGACCTTCCTATTGTTTCATTGGTTTTCTCAAATTGTTAAAGAAAGAGAAGATTATGAGTCCTTTGACTTTGTTCTAGTTTGATTAGCACCAAAAGAAGCAATCATATCCCTAGTGCCTTCAAAACTATGGGTACATCTCACACAAGTCTTCATTTAAGGAAACATTCTTATTATTTCATTAGTTCTCTAAAATTATCAAAGAAAGAGGTGATTAGGAGTTCGATTACTTCGTTCTAATTTGATTAGCATCAAAAGGAGCAATCCGGTGACTATCGCGTTAAAAACGATGCGTACATCTCACACAAGTCTTAATTTAGGGAGACCTTCTTATTGTTTTATTGGTTTTCTCAAATTATCAAAGAAATAGATGATTACGAGTCATGTGACTTTGTTCTAGTTTGATTAGCATCAAAAAGAGCAATCCTATCACTAGTGCCTTCAAAACGATCCTTACATCTAACACAAGTTTTCATTTAGGGATGCATTTTTATTGTTTCATTAGTTCTCTCAAATTGTCAAAATATAGGTTATTATGAGTCCTATTACTTCGTTCTAGTAGAAATTAGCATCAAAAGGAGCAATCACATCACTATCGTGTACAAAACGATGCGTAGACCACACACAAGTCTTCATTTAGGGAGACCTTCATTTTGTTTCAAATTTACAAAGAAAGAGGTGATTAAGAGTTATATTATTCGTTCTAATTTGATTAGCATCAAAAGGAGCAATCCCATCACTATCGCGTCAAAAACGATCCGTAGACCTCACACAAGTATTCATTTAGGGAGACCTTCATATTGTTTCCTTGGCTGTTTCAACTTTACCAAGAAAGGGTTGATTAAGAGTTGTATTACATCGTTCTAGTTTTATTAGCTTCAAAAGGAGAAACCCATGACTCGCGTTCAAAACCATGCGTACATCTCACACAAGTCTTCATTTAAGGAGACCTTCTTATTATTTCATTGGTTCTCTAGAATCTAGAATTGTCAAAGAAAGAGGTGATTAGGTGTCCTATTACTTCGTTCTAATTTGATTAGCATCAAAAGGAGCAATCCCATGACTATCGCGTTAAAAACAAA
The DNA here is from genome assembly GCA_020205555.1 of Panax stipuleanatus. NCBI lineage: Eukaryota > Viridiplantae > Streptophyta > Magnoliopsida > Apiales > Araliaceae > Panax > Panax stipuleanatus. The sequence continues at coordinate 19,110 of JAINUT010002637.1, forward strand.
GCGTACATCTCACACAAGTCTTGATTTAGGTAGACCTTTTTATTGTTTCATTGGTTCTCTCAAATTGTCAAAGAAAGATGTGATTATGAGTCCTATGTATTTCGTTCTAGTTTTGATTAGCTTCAAAAGGAGAAACCCATGACTCGCGTTCAAAACCATGCGTACATCTCACACAAGTCTTCATTTAAGGAGACCTTATTATTTCATTGGTTCTCAAGAATTGTCAAAGAAAGAGGTGATTAGGTGTCCTATTACTTCGTTCTAATTTGATTAGCATCAAAAGGATCAATCCCATGGCTATCGCGTTAAAAATGAAGTTTACATCTCACACAGGTCTTGATTTAGGTAGACTTTCTTATTGTTTCATTGGTTCTCTCAAATTATCTAAGAAGGATGTGATTATGAGTCCTATGTATTTCGTTCTAGTTTGAGTAGCATCAAAAGGAACAATCTTATCACTAGTACCTTCAAAACGATTCGTACATCTCACACAAGTCTTCATTTAGGGAGACCTTCTTATTGTTTCATTAGTTATCTCAAATTGTCAAAGTATAGGTGATTATGAGTCCTATAACTTCGTTCTAGTAGAAATTAGCATCAACAGTAGCAATCCCATCACTATCGCGTCCAAAACGATAGGTAGACCTCACACAAGTCTTCATTTAGGGAGACCTTCATATTGTTTCATTGGTTGTTTCAAATTTACCAAGAAAGGGTTGATTAAGAGTTGTATTACATCGTTCTAGTTTTATTAGCTTCAAAAGGAGAAACCCATGACTCGCGTTCAAAACCATGCGTACATCTCACACAAGTCTTCATTTAAGGAGACCTTCTTATTATTTCATTGGTTCTCTAGAATCTAGAATTGTCAAAGAAAGAGGTGATTAGGTGTCCTATTACTTCGTTCTAATTTGATTAGCATCAAAAGGAGCAATCCCATGACTATCGCGTTAAAAACAAAGCGTACATCTCACACAAGTCTTGATTTAGGTAGACTTTTTTATTGTTTCATTGGTTCTCTCAAATTGTCAAAGAAAGATGTGATTATGAGTCCTATGTATTTCGTTCTAGTTTTGATTAGCTTCAAAAGGAGAAACCCATGACTCGCGTTCAAAACCATGCGTACATCTCACACAAGTCTTCATTTAAGGAGACCTTCTTATTATTTCATTGGTTCTCAAGAATTGTCAAAGAAAGAGGTGATTAGGTGTCCTATTACTTCGTTCTAATTTGATTAGCATCAAAAGGAGCAATCCCATGGCTATCGCGTTAAAAATGAAGTTTACATCTCACACAGGTCTTGATTTAGGTAGACTTTCTTATTGTTTCATTGGTTCTCTCAAATTATCTAAGAAGGATGTGATTATGAGTCCTGTGTATTTCGTTCTAGTTTGAGTAGCATCAAAAGGAACAATCTTATCACTAGTACCTTCAAAACGATTCGTACATCTCACACAAGTCTTCATTTAGGGAGACCTTCTTATTGTTTCATTAGTTATCTCAAATTGTCAAAGTATAGGTGATTATGAGTCCTATAACTTCGTTCTAGTAGAAATTAGCATCAACAGTAGCAATCCCATCACTATCGCGTCCAAAACGATAGGTAGACCTCACACAAGTCTTCATTTAGGGAGACCTTCATATTGTTTCATTGGTTGTTTCAAATTTAAAAAGAAAGAGGTGATTAAGAGTTGTATTACTTCGTTCTAGTTTGATTAGCGTCAAAAGGAGAAACCCATGACTATCGCGTTCAAAACCATGCGTACATCTCACACAAGTCTTCATTTAGGGAGACCTTCTTATTATTTCATTGGTTCTCTAAAATTGTCAAAGAAAGAGGTGATTAGGAGTCCTATTACTTCGTTCTAATTTGACTAGCATCAAAAGGAGCAATCCCATGACTATCGCGTTAAAAACGATGCGTACATCTCACACAAGTCTTGATTTAGGTAGACCTTCCTATTGTTTCATTGGTTTTCTCAAATTGTCAAAGAAAGAGAAGATTATGAGTCCTTTGACTTTGTTCTAGTTTGATTAGCACCAAAAGAAGCAATCATATCCCTAGTGCCTTCAAAACTATGGGTACATCTCACACAAGTCTTCATTTAAGGAAACATTCATATTATTTCATTAGTTCTCTAAAATTATCAAAGAAAGAGGTGATTAGGAGTTCGATTACTTCGTTCTAATTTGATTAGCATCAAAAGGAGCAATCCGGTGACTATCGCGTTAAAAACGATGCGTACATCTGTTGGGTTTGTACGAAATCGTGACGCAATCAAATTGCAAAAATTAGCGGAAGCATGATATATCAGAGTTTAAAAAATTTCTACAAAACCATTACCCGGATCATCCTTTATGCAAATTATTAATTTAAAACGATAAATAAGAAGTTATGGAATCATACCCTTGTAGAACGAAGCTTCCACAGGTACTAGTTCAACTCCTTGGTCTTCGTGATCTCCTTGAATTTCCGGGTTAGATTCCTTTCTTTGATCAACGTTAGCCACCCAAGTGTTTGGCCTCTAGAGGTGATCCACCAAGGAAGATGAATTATCAAGAAGGAGGGTGTTTGGCTTAGTTTTCTATTCTCTATAGAAAAGGAGTACTCTCCAACAATTAGAATTTCATCATCTAATATCTATTATAAGACTTCTCTTATATAGACATTGGTCAACCCTTCTAATCCTATTAGACATGGGATTTCTTTTAATTAATTAAACTCCTTTAATTAATTTAGGCTTCCCACCACATGGGAATAATTAATTAAATTCATTTAATTAATTTGTCTCCTAATCTTATTAGGAATAAATGAGAGTACTGAATATTAAATTAATTACTAAACTCCTTTAGAAATTAAAATAATAATAATTGTAATAATATTAATAAGACTCCTCTTATTAATTTATATTTAATATTTCCAAAATATTAAATAATAAACATTAAGCTATTTAATTTATTCTATCACCATAGATTAAATTAATTATACTTAATGCATTATTACGATTATGCCATTACCTTCTTAAATAATTATTCTTCCTTTTATGGTGTGACGCTTTAGGTTCTCCATATTAAACCGGTTGTGAATAAATCAATTAAAATAATTTTAATCTTATTTAAATAAATAAATTAAACTAATAATCTATTTAAATAAATAATATTTATTCTACAATAGGGATAAGCCTCCCTAGCGATCAACGACTTTCCAGATAATATAGATTTCAACATTAATCATAAAAGAACCTGTGAGTTAATAGTTACCATACAATTCAATCCTTCCACCATACAATGTCCCAATTAAATATAAGACATGGATTTACTGTCAAGTCTTATTTTATTTAATTATATGTATTTCGATTAGAAAATGCACAACTCCAAATAATGCAAATTAAAAACTCCTTTCTAATTTCATTTTACCTTGGCCAAGGATTCCTGGGTTGTCATTTAACGAATCACATAGGACATATCTCCTCTTTTACTAGAGGTGGTAGATTCTTTATTGATCATTCATTATCTCCATATGTAACTCATTATACCCAAGCATACCCTATATATGCCTTAAAAGGTCTTAAGGAATAAGTCAAAGTATAATTTGTTACATACAAGATACTATGATGATCTCAAGTCCAAGGATCACTTGTACTACTATCACATTAGGAATTCCTATTGACATGCGAGTAAAACTCCATTAGGTATTCCATAGCGAATCACGTTCAGTGAACTTATTCTCCAATAAGCACCTACATACTTGCTTTAGTGTCTCCACACAAATGATCATGAGATCAATCATCCTCATCCAATGAGCAAGCAACATATGTACCAATCTATCCGGATTTACTAATCCCCTTTTTAGTAATCCCACGATTGGGAACTATTTAAGTTTTAAAACTTTCTAAGAATTTAGATCTCATTAGCATGATCATCATCATGATTCTAAAAGCATTGCTTAAAACTATGGGTTATTTATATATTATAAAAACAGCAACATGTAGATACTTAAATGCCTTTAATAAATGAATATTTCATTAATAAATAAATAAGATTGTTTACAAAGTACGTGCTTTATCATCATACATGATTGGCTTGTATGCACACTACTATCAATCTCCCACTTGCACTAAAGCCAATCGCCATGGTATCTCATACCCATCTTCTCTAAGTGACGATCAAACTGTTGTTGTATTAAAGCTTTAGTAAATGGATCTGCAATGTTGTCTTGAGAGTCTACACGCTCCAAGGTGACGTCTCCTCTTTCAATGATCTCCCTGATCAAATGAAATCGCCGCAACACGTGTTTAGATTTCTGATGAGACCTCGGTTCCTTAGCCTGTGCAACTGCTCCTGTGTTGTCACAGTAAACGGGAACTGCTTCTCCAATGCTAGGAACCACACCAAGTTCAGTTATGAACTTCTTCATCCAAACAGCTTCCTTTGCAGCTTCACTTGCAGCTATATACTCTGCCTCTGTCACTGAATCAGCAACTGTTTGCTGTTTGGAACTCTTCCAACTCACTGCGCCTCCGTTCAAGGTAAAAACATACCCCGAAACAGATTTACTGTCATCTTGGTCCGTTTGAAAACTTGAGTCTGTGAAGCCCTCGAGTTTTAATTCAGACCCACCGTAGACAAGAAAAATATCCTTAGTTCTTCTCAAGTATTTTAGGATATTCTTCACTGCCTTCCAGTGCTCTTCTCCTGGATTCGACTGGTATCTGCTCGTTACACTAAGTGAATGAGCAACATCCGGTCTAGTACATATCATACCGTACATGATAGATCCTATTACAGAAGCATAAGGGATCTTACTCATACGGTCTCTCTCCTCAGGTGTCTTTGGGGCCTGTTTCTTGGAGAGATGTATTACATGGCTCATCGGCATGAGACCTCTTTTGGAATCTTCCATGCTAAATCTCTTTAGAATTGCATCAATGTACGTTCCTTGGGATAAACCAAGCATCCTTTTAGATCTATCTCTATAGATCTTTATCCCCAAAATATAGGATGCTTCTCCCAAGTCCTTCATGGAGAAGTGTATAGATAACCAGATTTTAATCGATTGTAGCATAGGAATGTCATTCCCTATCAGTAATATATCATCAACATATAATACAAGGAATGAAATTGCGCTCCCACTAACCTTCTTGTACACACATGGTTCATCGTCATTTTTGATAAAATCAAACTCTTTGATTGTCTCATCAAAACGAATGTTCCATCTACGAGAAGCTTGCTTCAATCCATAAATGGATCGTTGCAGCTTACAGACTTGATTTATTCCAACTTTTGAAACAAATCCTCTGGCTGTGTCATATACACATCCTCCTCAAGTTTCCCATTGAGGAAGGCCGTTTTCACGTCCATCTGCCAGATCTCATAGTCGTTATAAGCTGCAATCGCAAGTAAAATCCGAATGGACTTGAGCATAGCTACTGGTGAAAAGGTTTCATCATAATCAACTCCTTGTTTTTGTTTGAAACCTTTTGCAACCAGTCGGGCCTTATAGGTCTCCACCTTGCCGTCCGCTCCAGTCTTTCTTTTAAAGACCCATTTACACCCAATAGGCTTAATGCCTTCAGGTGGTGAAACCAAAGTCCATACTTTGTTTTCATACATGGAGTCCATTTCGGATTTCATGGCTTCAAGCCATTTCCCTGAGTCTTTATTACTCATGGCCTGTTCGTAATTCAATGGATCATCATCATTCATGATGTGTACCTCATCGTCATCCTCTATAACTAATCCATACCTCTCAGGTATCTTCGGTACTCTCCTAGATTTACGAACAGGGTGTGGTATAGTAGGTTCTTCTACTTGGTCAGGTACCTGACTTTGATTCGTGGTAATTTGTGGTTCTTGAACTTCTTCAAGATATATCTTACTCCCACTGACCCCTTCATGGATAAACTCCTTTTCCAAGAAGGCAGCATGTTTCGCAACAAACACCTTTTGATCAGTTAGATGATAGAAATAATACCCTACAGTTTCTTTAGGGTATCCCACAAATCTACACTTTTCTGATTTAGTCTGTAGCTTATCATGTTCAAACTTTTTGACATAAGCTGGACAACCCCAAGTCTTAACATGCTTAAGATTTGGTTTCCTCCCCTTCCACATCTCATATGGAGTCTTTGGGGCGGATTTGGTAGGTACCTTGTTAAGTAGGTATGCAGCCGTTTCTAGGGCATATCCCCAGAAGGAAATTGGAAGGTCGGTAAAACTCATCATGGATCGAACCATGTCTAACAGTGTTCGATTTCTCCTTTCAGATACTCCATTTAACTGTGGTGTACCTGGAGGAGTCCATTGTGAGATTATACCATTTTCTTTGAGACAATTTAGAAACTCACCGCTTAAGTATTCTCCACCTCGATCTGATCGAAGTATCTTTATACTCTTGCCCGTTTGTTTCTCTACTTCACTTCTGAACTCTTTGAACTTTTCAAATGATTCTGACTTGTATTTCATTAAATACACATATCCAAATCTTGAGTAATCATCAGTGAAAGTAATAAAATAAGAATACCCACTCCGTGCACTTGTTGTCATAGGCCCACAAACGTCTGTGTGAATCAATGCCAAAAACTCTGTAACTCTTTCTCCTCTTCCACTAAAAGGAGATTTAGTCATTTTACCCATGAGACAAGATTCACAAGTTGGATATGATTCATAATCGGATAGCTCGAGGAGCCCATCTTTATGCAACTTGGATAATCTTGTTTCATTGATATGACCGAGTCTACAGTGCCACATGTAGGTATAATTAATATCATCTCTTTTCCTTTTCTTAGTTTGTTCAATTTGAAATATATTTTCTTGTAAGTCAAGTGTATAAAGTCCATTTTGCAAATTTCCAATACCATATAAAACATCGTCTTTATAAATAGAACAACTATTGTTCTTTATAACAACGTTAAATCCTTCCATATCCAATACAGAAATTGAAATAATGTTTTTAATAATATTCGGAACATAATAACAATTATTAAGATAAATGGACTTGCCCGAAGGCATTGCTAAATAATAAGTTCCTACAGCTAATGCAGCAACCTTTGCTCCATTCCCTACTCGTAGGATCACCTCATCATTGTTCAGCTTTCTACTTCTGACCAGTCCCTTCACATTATTACATATGTGAGAACCACAGCCGGTATCCAATACCCAAGTAGAATTTTGACTTTCTGAAAAATTAATTTCAATCATGAACAAACCTTGATTGGAAGTCGAAGCTTCTCCAAGCTTCTTGTCTGCCAGAAACTTCTTGCAGTTTTTCTTCCAATGACCCGGCTCGTTGCAATGGAAGCACATTCCTTTGCTAGCTGGATCAGATTTCTTTTGTTCCTTTATGTTCACCTTGCCCTTGGTCATCCGAGATCGGAAGAGCTCCTTAGATATCTCATATCTAGCAGTCCTACTTTGTTCACCATACAACTCCTTGAGGTGAATCAACATAGTAGGAGCATCCATGTTTTCTTGCTGACGCTGAAGCTCGTTATTCATGGATGCGAGCATGATGCATTGAGCTACAGATGCATCATCTTGCCACTTTACAATGGTGGCAATCTCTTCCTCAGAGGTTGTTTCTGGAACAGTTCCAGGGACATGTGAGTTTAGGACATAAGAAATCTTTTCAGCAGTGTGAACTATTCTCAGATTTCTTAGCCAGTCCGTATAATTCGGCCCGGTAAGCTTATTAGCATCAAGTATGCTTCGCAGTGAAATTAGTGATTTTGACATTTTTAAAATTCTGCATGTGAAAAACAACATTTTAGCAAACATTCATTTTATTAATTTTGCATACCAAAATAAATTTAGGTCTTTATTTTAAATTGGTATCTCCCACTATTTTTATCAAACTATATTACCCTCACTTATATAATTCGGCAACATCTAATTAAAAAATTGCTAGTGAGAATAAGGATCCCATTTCAAATGTATATAACCTTGTGGATAGCACAACAAGCGATATACAAATAAATAGGTAGACAACTCTTGTCAATTACATCACCATGTAATTCCTTTTATTTTGCCTCTTAAATCATAATGGTCAAGTGTGTGCACATCCGAACTAAAATAATTTAAGTTAAGTCCAGCCTAGCACTTTCATAAATTCAAAAAAGAAAAATGTTCGTCCTTGTGGATAGCACAACAAGACTAGATCGTTCAATTTTCTTGATAAGCATCAAATGTGATTAATTAACATCTTAAATACGCAATACTCGCCTTGTGGATAGCACAACAAGCTCATATTAAATATCTAATACTCTATTAATTTATCATGCTAGAAGGCGACGTTCGATATTCCAAATATCATTTGAACACTTCGGACTTAATATTATTTCTTTGAGGGGTTTGTTATTATTAGTCTCATCTTTGTTTAGCGCGCATGCACATATATATATAAAATACGCGTTATTTTATTAAACATGCGAAGCATGTTTGCATAAAATATAATATATATAATATTTAGCATGCAATATAGAATACTATATTCTACCCGGATTGATTATGGACTTTTATTCTAGTTTGGTTCACTAGAGCCACCAAGTGAACCAAAAGGTCAAACCTAGGGGTGCAAGAATTTAAATTTAAACGTAACTATTACATTTAAACCCGGGCTCCATACAAACGGGTCTTCACGCGCTCCTTGCTCCTTGGTCTCTAATTTTTAAAGATAATTCTAACTATTTCTATTACATTAAACTATTTAATTTAAATAGAAACCTTGATCAACAGTCAAGGGGAAGTACATAGGAGGGAGATAGAATTTTACATCAAGAAAAAAAAAATTAGAGAAGACGAGGTACGCAGACCCCATTTAATAAAACCCATTCATTCAAGCATTCAACTAAAATAAAATCCAATCACATTGGTCAAATAGTCCATAATCAATCCCCATTTATTTTCATACATATCACCATATATATCAATAAATAAATATTCATCTCATGAATTAAAACATTCCATATATATATGAGTATCATTTAATGGGCAATTTTAAATTGCATGAAATCCAATTTTAAGATTAAAATAAACTCTTTATTTTAATTATAAAATTATTTAGAATATAATATATAAATATATCATATTTATTTATTTTTTTTTAAAAAAAAAAATCACCTTCTTTTATTAAAAGAGTCCTGCAGGTTTATTAAAAAAGTCCTTTCCTGATGGGTCACCTTCTTTTTGGAGTAAGAAAGAGACAACACCTTTTCTTTGCAGAATTCAAGATTAGCAAAAAAAAAAATTGTGATTCTTCCCAAAAAAAGTCTTTTTTTTTTTTTTTCTTAAAAAATATAATTTTATACAATAAAATTATGCCCAATAAATTATTTTAAATACATACCCATATGTATATGAAATCAAAAATAAATTAATAATTGCATAAAGATTTGGCTCTGATGCCACTGTTGGGTTTGTACGAAATCGTGACGCAATCAAATTGTAAAAATTAGCGGAAGCATGATATATCAGAGTTTAAAAAATTTCTACAAAACCATTACCCGGATCATCCTTTATGCAAATTATTAATTTAAAACGATAAATAAGAAGTTATGGAATCATACCCTTGTAGAACGAAGCTTCCACATGTACTAGTTCAACTCCTTGTTCTTCGTGATCTCCTTGAATTTTCGGGTTAGATTCCTTTCTTTGATCAACGTTAGCCACCCAAGTGTTTGGCCTCTAGAGGTGATCCACCAAGGAAGATGAATTATCAAGAAGGAGGGTGTTTGGCTTAGTTTTCTATTCTCGATAGAAAAGGAGTACTCTCCAACAATTAGAATTTCATCATCTAATATCTATTATAAGACTTCTCTTATATAGACATTGGTCAACCCTTCTAATCCTATTAGACATGGGATTTCTTTTAATTAATTAAACTCCTTTAATTAATTTAGGCTTCCCACCACATGGGAATAATTAATTAAATTCATTTAATTAATTTGTCTCCTAATCTTATTAGGAATAAATGAGAGTACTGAATATTAAATTAATTACTAAACTCCTTTAGAAATTAAAATAATAATAATTGTAATAATATTAATAAGACTCCTCTTATTAATTTATATTTAATATTTCCAAAATATTAAATAATAAACATTAAGCTATTTAATTTATTCTATCACCATAGATTAAATTAATTATACTTAATGCATTATTACGATTATGCCATTACCTTCTTAAATAATTATTCTTCCTTTTATGGTGTGACCCTTTAGGTTCTCCATATTAAACCGGTTGTGAATAAATCAATTAAAACAATTTTAATCTTATTTAAATAAATAAATTAAACTAATAATCTATTTAAATAAATAATATTTATTCTACAATAGGGATAAGCCTCCCTAGCGATCAACGACTTTCCAGATAATATAGATTTCAACATTAATCATAAAAGAACCTGTGAGTTAATAGTTACCATACAATTCAATCCTTCCACCATACAATGTCCCAATTAAATATAAGACATGGATTTACTGTCAAGTCTTATTTTATTTAATTATATGTATTTCGATTAGAAAATGCACAACTCCAAATAATGCAAATTAAAAACTCCTTTCTAATTTCATTTTACCTTGGCCAAGGATTCCTGGGTTGTCATTTAACGAATCACATAGGACAAATCTCCTCTTTTACTAGAGGTGGTAGATTCTTTATTGATCATTCATTATCTCCATATGTAACTCATTATACCCAAGCATACCCTATATATGCCTTAAAAGGTCTTAAGGAATAAGTCAAAGTATAATTTGTTACATACAAGATACTATGATGATCTCAAGTCCAAGGATCACTTGTACTACTATCACATTAGGAATTCCTATTGACATGCGAGTAAAACTCCATTAGGTATTCCATAGCGAATCACGTTCAGTGAACTTATTCTCCAATAAGCACCTACATACTTGCTTTAGTGTCTCCACACAAATGATCATGAGATCAATCATCCTCATCCAATGAGCAAGCAACATATGTACCAATCTATCCGGATTTACTAATCCCCTTTTTAGTAATCCCACGATTAGGAACTATTTAAGTTTTAAAACTTTCTAAGAATTTAGATCTCATTAGCATGATCATCATCATGATTCTAAAAGCATTGCTTAAAACTATGGGTTATTTACATATTATAAAAACAGCAACATGTAGATAATTAAATGCCTTTAATAAATGAATATTTCATTAATAAATAAATAAGATTGTTTACAAAGTACGTGCTTTATCATCATACATGATTGGCTTGTATGCACACTACTATCAACATCTCACACAAGTCTTAATTTAGGGAGACCTTCTTATTGTTTTATTGGTTTTCTCAAATTATCAAAGAAATAGATGATTACGAGTCATGTGACTTTGTTCTAGTTTGATTAGCATCAAAAAGAGCAATCCTATCACTAGTGCCTTCAAAACGATCCTTACATCTAACACAAGTTTTCATTTAGGGATGCATTTTTATTGTTTCATTAGTTCTCTCAAATTGTCAAAATATAGGTTATTATGAGTCCTATTACTTCGTTCTAGTAGAAATTAGCATCAAAAGGAGCAATCACATCACTATCGTGTACAAAACGATGCGTAGACCACACACAAGTCTTCATTTAGGGAGACCTTCATTTGTTTCATTGGTTGTTCAAATTTACAAAGAAAGAGGTGATTAAGAGTTATATTATTCGTTCTAATTTGATTAGCATCAAAAGGAGCAATCCCATCACTATCGCGTCAAAAACGATCCGTAGACCTCACACAAGTATTCATTTAGGGAGACCTTCATATTGTTTCCTTGGCTGTTTCAACTTTACCAAGAAAGGGTTGATTAAGAGTTGTATTACATCGTTCTAGTTTTATTAGCTTCAAAAGGAGAAACCCATGACTCGCGTTCAAAACCATGCGTACATCTCACACAAGTCTTCATTTAAGGAGACCTTCTTATTATTTCATTGGTTCTCAAGAATTGTCAAAGAAAGAGGTGATTAGGTGTCCTATTACTTCGTTCTAATTTGATTAGCATCAAAAGGAGCAATCCCATGGCTATCGCGTTAAAAATGAAGTTTACATCTCACACAGGTCTTGATTTAGGTAGACTTTCTTATTGTTTCATTGGTTCTCTCAAATTATCTAAGAAGGATGTGATTATGAGTCCTATGTATTTCGTTCTAGTTTGAGTAGCATCAAAAGGAACAATCTTATCACTAGTACCTTCAAAACGATTCGTACATCTCACACAAGTCTTCATTTAGGGAGACCTTCTTATTGTTTCATTAGTTATCTCAAATTGTCAAAGTATAGGTGATTATGAGTCCTATAACTTCGTTCTAGTAGAAATTAGCATCAACAGTAGCAATCCCATCACTATCGCGTCCAAAACGATAGGTAGACCTCACACAAGTCTTCATTTAGGGAGACCTTCATATTGTTTCATTGGTTGTTTCAAATTTAAAAAGAAAGAGGTGATTAAGAGTTGTATTACTTCGTTCTAGTTTGATTAGCGTCAAAAGGAGAAACCCATGACTATCGCGTTCAAAACCATGCGTACATCTCACACAAGTCTTCATTTAGGGAGACCTTCTTATTATTTCATTGGTTCTCTAAAATTGTCAAAGAAAGAGGTGATTAGGAGTCCTATTACTTCGTTCTAATTTGACTAGCATCAAAAGGAGCAATCCCATGACTATCGCGTTAAAAACGATGCGTACATCTCACACAAGTCTTGATTTAGGTAGACCTTCCTATTGTTTCATTGGTTTTCTCAAATTGTCAAAGAAAGAGAAGATTATGAGTCCTTTGACTTTGTTCTAGTTTGATTAGCACCAAAAGAAGCAATCATATCCCTAGTGCCTTCAAAACTATGGGTACATCTCACACAAGTCTTCATTTAAGGAAACATTCTTATTATTTCATTAGTTCTCTAAAATTATCAAAGAAAGAGGTGATTAGGAGTTCGATTACTTCGTTCTAATTTGATTAGCATCAAAAGGAGCAATCCGGTGACTATCGCGTTAAAAACGATGCGTACATCTCACACAAGTCTTAATTTAGGGAGACCTTCTTATTGTTTTATTGGTTTTCTCAAATTATCAAAGAAATAGATGATTATGAGTCATGTGACTTTGTTCTAGTTTGATTAGCATCAAAAAGAGCAATCCTATCACTAGTGCCTTCAAAACGATCCTTACATCTAACACAAGTTTTCATTTAGGGATGCATTTTTATTGTTTCATTAGTTCTCTCAAATTGTCAAAATATAGGTTATTATGAGTCCTATTACTTCGTTCTAGTAGAAATTAGCATCAAAAGGAGCAATCACATCACTATCGTGTACAAAACGATGCGTAGACCACACACAAGTCTTCATTTAGGGAGACCTTCATTTTGTTTCATTGGTTGTTTCAAATTTACAAAGAAAGAGGTGATTAAGAGTTATATTATTCGTTCTAATTTGATTAGCATCAAAAGGAGCAATCCCATCACTATCGCGTCAAAAACGATCCGTAGACCTCACACAAGTATTCATTTAGGGAGACCTTCATATTGTTTCCTTGGCTGTTTCAACTTTACCAAGAAAGGGTTGATTAAGAGTTGTATTACATCGTTCTAGTTTGATTAGCTTCAAAAGGAGAAACCCATGACTCGCGTTCAAAACCATGCGTACATCTCACACAAGTCTTCATTTAAGGAGACCTTCTTATTATTTCATTGGTTCTCTAGAATCTAGAATTGTCAAAGAAAGAGGTGATTAGGTGTCCTATTACTTCGTTCTAATTTGATTAGCATCAAAAGGAGCAATCCCATGACTACCGCGTTAAAAACAAAGCGTACATCTCACACAAGTCTTGATTTAGGTAGACTTTTTTATTGTTTCATTGGTTCTCTCAAATTGTCAAAGAAAGATGTGATTATGAGTCCTATGTATTTCGTTCTAGTTTTGATTAGCTTCAAAAGGAGAAACCCATGACTCGCGTTCAAAACCATGCGTACATCTCACACAAGTCTTCATTTAAGGAGACCTTCTTATTATTTCATTGGTTCTCAAGAATTGTCAAAGAAAGAGGTGATTAGGTGTCCTATTACTTCGTTCTAATTTGATTAGCATCAAAAGGAGCAATCCCATGGCTATCGCGTTAAAAATGAAGTTTACATCTCACACAGGTCTTGATTTAGGTAGACTTTCTTATTGTTTCATTGGTTCTCTCAAATTATCTAAGAAGGATGTGATTATGAGTCCTATGTATTTCGTTCTAGTTTGAGTAGCATCAAAAGGAACAATCTTATCACTAGTACCTTCAAAACGATTCGTACATCTCACACAAGTCTTCATTTAGGGAGACCTTCTTATTGTTTCATTAGTTATCTCAAATTGTCAAAGTATAGGTGATTATGAGTCCTATAACTTCGTTCTAGTAGAAATTAGCATCAACAGTAGCAATCCCATCACTATCGCGTCCAAAACGATAGGTAGACCTCACACAAGTCTTCATTTAGGGAGACCTTCATATTGTTTCATTGGTTGTTTCAAATTTAAAAAGAAAGAGGTGATTAAGAGTTGTATTACTTCGTTCTAGTTTGATTAGCGTCAAAAGGAGAAACCCATGACTATCGCGTTCAAAACCATGCGTACATCTCACACAAGTCTTCATTTAGGGAGACCTTCTTATTATTTCATTGGTTCTCTAAAATTGTCAAAGAAAGAGGTGATTAGGAGTCCTATTACTTCGTTCTAATTTGACTAGCATCAAAAGGAGCAATCCCATGACTATCGCGTTAAAAACGATGCGTACATCTCACACAAGTCTTGATTTAGGTAGACCTTCCTATTGTTTCATTGGTTTTCTCAAATTGTCAAAGAAAGAGAAGATTATGAGTCCTTTGACTTTGTTCTAGTTTGATTAGCACCAAAAGAAGCAATCATATCCCTAGTGCCTTCAAAACTATGGGTACATCTCACACAAGTCTTCATTTAAGGAAACATTCTTATTATTTCATTAGTTCTCTAAAATTATCAAAGAAAGAGGTGATTAGGAGTTCGATTACTTCGTTCTAATTTGATTAGCATCAAAAGGAGCAATCCGGTGACTATCGCGTTAAAAACGATGCGTACATCTCACACAAGTCTTAATTTAGGGAGACCTTCTTATTGTTTTATTGGTTTTCTCAAATTATCAAAGAAATAGATGATTATGAGTCATGTGACTTTGTTCTAGTTTGATTAGCATCAAAAAGAGCAATCCTATCACTAGTGCCTTCAAAACGATCCTTACATCTAACACAAGTTTTCATTTAGGGATGCATTTTTATTGTTTCATTAGTTCTCTCAAATTGTCAAAATATAGGTTATTATGAGTCCTATTACTTCGTTCTAGTAGAAATTAGCATCAAAAGGAGCAATCACATCACTATCGTGTACAAAACGATGCGTAGACCACACACAAGTCTTCATTTAGGGAGACCTTCATTTTGTTTCATTGGTTGTTTCAAATTTACAAAGAAAGAGGTGATTAAGAGTTATATTATTCGTTCTAATTTGATTAGCATCAAAAGGAGCAATCCCATCACTATCGCGTCAAAAACGATCCGTAGACCTCACACAAGTATTCATTTAGGGAGACCTTCATATTGTTTCCTTGGCTGTTTCAACTTTACCAAGAAAGGGTTGATTAAGAGTTGTATTACATCGTTCTAGTTTGATTAGCTTCAAAAGGAGAAACCCATGACTCGCGTTCAAAACCATGCGTACATCTCACACAAGTCTTCATTTAAGGAGACCTTCTTATTATTTCATTGGTTCTCTAGAATCTAGAATTGTCAAAGAAAGAGGTGATTAGGTGTCCTATTACTTCGTTCTAATTTGATTAGCATCAAAAGGAGCAATCCCATGACTACCGCGTTAAAAACAAAGCGTACATCTCACACAAGTCTTGATTTAGGTAGACTTTTTTATTGTTTCATTGGTTCTCTCAAATTGTCAAAGAAAGATGTGATTATGAGTCCTATGTATTTCGTTCTAGTTTTGATTAGCTTCAAAAGGAGAAACCCATGACTCGCGTTCAAAACCATGCGTACATCTCACACAAGTCTTCATTTAAGGAGACCTTCTTATTATTTCATTGGTTCTCAAGAATTGTCAAAGAAAGAGGTGATTAGGTGTCCTATTACTTCGTTCTAATTTGATTAGCATCAAAAGGAGCAATCCCATGGCTATCGCGTTAAAAATGAAGTTTACATCTCACACAGGTCTTGATTTAGGTAGACTTTCTTATTGTTTCATTGGTTCTCTCAAATTATCTAAGAAGGATGTGATTATGAGTCCTATGTATTTCGTTCTAGTTTGAGTAGCATCAAAAGGAACAATCTTATCACTAGTACCTTCAAAACGATTCGTACATCTCACACAAGTCTTCATTTAGGGAGACCTTCTTATTGTTTCATTAGTTATCTCAAATTGTCAAAGTATAGGTGATTATGAGTCCTATAACTTCGTTCTAGTAGAAATTAGCATCAACAGTAGCAATCCCATCACTATCGCGTCCAAAACGATAGGTAGACCTCACACAAGTCTTCATTTAGGGAGACCTTCATATTGTTTCATTGGTTGTTTCAAATTTAAAAAGAAAGAGGTGATTAAGAGTTGTATTACTTCGTTCTAGTTTGATTAGCGTCAAAAGGAGAAACCCATGACTATCGCGTTCAAAACCATGCGTACATCTCACACAAGTCTTCATTTAGGGAGACCTTCTTATTATTTCATTGGTTCTCTAAAATTGTCAAAGAAAGAGGTGATTAGGAGTCCTATTACTTCGTTCTAATTTGACTAGCATCAAAAGGAGCAATCCCATGACTATCGCGTTAAAAACGATGCGTACATCTCACACAAGTCTTGATTTAGGTAGACCTTCCTATTGTTTCATTGGTTTTCTCAAATTGTCAAAGAAAGAGAAGATTATGAGTCCTTTGACTTTGTTCTAGTTTGATTAGCACCAAAAGAAGCAATCATATCCCTAGTGCCTTCAAAACTATGGGTACATCTCACACAAGTCTTCATTTAAGGAAACATTCTTATTATTTCATTAGTTCTCTAAAATTATCAAAGAAAGAGGTGATTAGGAGTTCGATTACTTCGTTCTAATTTGATTAGCATCAAAAGGAGCAATCCGGTGACTATCGCGTTAAAAACGATGCGTACATCTCACACAAGTCTTAATTTAGGGAGACCTTCTTATTGTTTTATTGGTTTTCTCAAATTATCAAAGAAATAGATGATTATGAGTCATGTGACTTTGTTCTAGTTTGATTAGCATCAAAAAGAGCAATCCTATCACTAGTGCCTTCAAAACGATCCTTACATCTAACACAAGTTTTCATTTAGGGATGCATTTTTATTGTTTCATTAGTTCTCTCAAATTGTCAAAATATAGGTTATTATGAGTCCTATTACTTCGTTCTAGTAGAAATTAGCATCAAAAGGAGCAATCACATCACTATCGTGTACAAAACGATGCGTAGACCACACACAAGTCTTCATTTAGGGAGACCTTCATTTTGTTTCATTGGTTGTTTCAAATTTACAAAGAAAGAGGTGATTAAGAGTTATATTATTCGTTCTAATTTGATTAGCATCAAAAGGAGCAATCCCATCACTATCGCGTCAAAAACGATCCGTAGACCTCACACAAGTATTCATTTAGGGAGACCTTCATATTGTTTCCTTGGCTGTTTCAACTTTACCAAGAAAGGGTTGATTAAGAGTTGTATTACATCGTTCTAGTTTGATTAGCTTCAAAAGGAGAAACCCATGACTCGCGTTCAAAACCATGCGTACATCTCACACAAGTCTTCATTTAAGGAGACCTTCTTATTATTTCATTGGTTCTCTAGAATCTAGAATTGTCAAAGAAAGAGGTGATTAGGTGTCCTATTACTTCGTTCTAATTTGATTAGCATCAAAAGGAGCAATCCCATGACTACCGCGTTAAAAACAAAGCGTACATCTCACACAAGTCTTGATTTAGGTAGACTTTTTTATTGTTTCATTGGTTCTCTCAAATTGTCAAAGAAAGATGTGATTATGAGTCCTATGTATTTCGTTCTAGTTTTGATTAGCTTCAAAAGGAGAAACCCATGACTCGCGTTCAAAACCATGCGTACATCTCACACAAGTCTTCATTTAAGGAGACCTTCTTATTATTTCATTGGTTCTCAAGAATTGTCAAAGAAAGAGGTGATTAGGTGTCCTATTACTTCGTTCTAATTTGATTAGCATCAAAAGGAGCAATCCCATGGCTATCGCGTTAAAAATGAAGTTTACATCTCACACAGGTCTTGATTTAGGTAGACTTTCTTATTGTTTCATTGGTTCTCTCAAATTATCTAAGAAGGATGTGATTATGAGTCCTGTGTATTTCGTTCTAGTTTGAGTAGCATCAAAAGGAACAATCTTATCACTAGTACCTTCAAAACGATTCGTACATCTCACACAAGTCTTCATTTAGGGAGACCTTCTTATTGTTTCATTAGTTATCTCAAATTGTCAAAGTATAGGTGATTATGAGTCCTATAACTTCGTTCTAGTAGAAATTAGCATCAACAGTAGCAATCCCATCACTATCGCGTCCAAAACGATAGGTAGACCTCACACAAGTCTTCATTTAGGGAGACCTTCATATTGTTTCATTGGTTGTTTCAAATTTAAAAAGAAAGAGGTGATTAAGAGTTGTATTACTTCGTTCTAGTTTGATTAGCGTCAAAAGGAGAAACCCATGACTATCGCGTTCAAAACCATGCGTACATCTCACACAAGTCTTCATTTAGGGAGACCTTCTTATTATTTCATTGGTTCTCTAAAATTGTCAAAGAAAGAGGTGATTAGGAGTCCTATTACTTCGTTCTAATTTGACTAGCATCAAAAGGAGCAATCCCATGACTATCGCGTTAAAAACGATGCGTACATCTCACACAAGTCTTGATTTAGGTAGACCTTCCTATTGTTTCATTGGTTTTCTCAAATTGTCAAAGAAAGAGAAGATTATGAGTCCTTTGACTTTGTTCTAGTTTGATTAGCACCAAAAGAAGCAATCATATCCCTAGTGCCTTCAAAACTATGGGTACATCTCACACAAGTCTTCATTTAAGGAAACATTCTTATTATTTCATTAGTTCTCTAAAATTATCAAAGAAAGAGGTGATTAGGAGTTCGATTACTTCGTTCTAATTTGATTAGCATCAAAAGGAGCAATCCGGTGACTATCGCGTTAAAAACGATGCGTACATCTCACACAAGTCTTAATTTAGGGAGACCTTCTTATTGTTTTATTGGTTTTCTCAAATTATCAAAGAAATAGATGATTATGAGTCATGTGACTTTGTTCTAGTTTGATTAGCATCAAAAAGAGCAATCCTATCACTAGTGCCTTCAAAACGATCCTTACATCTAACACAAGTTTTCATTTAGGGATGCATTTTTATTGTTTCATTAGTTCTCTCAAATTGTCAAAATATAGGTTATTATGAGTCCTATTACTTCGTTCTAGTAGAAATTAGCATCAAAAGGAGCAATCACATCACTATCGTGTACAAAACGATGCGTAGACCACACACAAGTCTTCATTTAGGGAGACCTTCATTTTGTTTCATTGGTTGTTTCAAATTTACAAAGAAAGAGGTGATTAAGAGTTATATTATTCGTTCTAATTTGATTAGCATCAAAAGGAGCAATCCCATCACTATCGCGTCAAAAACGATCCGTAGACCTCACACAAGTATTCATTTAGGGAGACCTTCATATTGTTTCCTTGGCTGTTTCAACTTTACCAAGAAAGGGTTGATTAAGAGTTGTATTACATCGTTCTAGTTTGATTAGCTTCAAAAGGAGAAACCCATGACTCGCGTTCAAAACCATGCGTACATCTCACACAAGTCTTCATTTAAGGAGACCTTCTTATTATTTCATTGGTTCTCTAGAATCTAGAATTGTCAAAGAAAGAGGTGATTAGGTGTCCTATTACTTCGTTCTAATTTGATTAGCATCAAAAGGAGCAATCCCATGACTACCGCGTTAAAAACAAAGCGTACATCTCACACAAGTCTTGATTTAGGTAGACTTTTTTATTGTTTCATTGGTTCTCTCAAATTGTCAAAGAAAGATGTGATTATGAGTCCTATGTATTTCGTTCTAGTTTTGATTAGCTTCAAAAGGAGAAACCCATGACTCGCGTTCAAAACCATGCGTACATCTCACACAAGTCTTCATTTAAGGAGACCTTCTTATTATTTCATTGGTTCTCAAGAATTGTCAAAGAAAGAGGTGATTAGGTGTCCTATTACTTCGTTCTAATTTGATTAGCATCAAAAGGAGCAATCCCATGGCTATCGCGTTAAAAATGAAGTTTACATCTCACACAGGTCTTGATTTAGGTAGACTTTCTTATTGTTTCATTGGTTCTCTCAAATTATCTAAGAAGGATGTGATTATGAGTCCTATGTATTTCGTTCTAGTTTGAGTAGCATCAAAAGGAACAATCTTATCACTAGTACCTTCAAAACGATTCGTACATCTCACACAAGTCTTCATTTAGGGAGACCTTCTTATTGTTTCATTAGTTATCTCAAATTGTCAAAGTATAGGTGATTATGAGTCCTATAACTTCGTTCTAGTAGAAATTAGCATCAACAGTAGCAATCCCATCACTATCGCGTCCAAAACGATAGGTAGACCTCACACAAGTCTTCATTTAGGGAGACCTTCATATTGTTTCATTGGTTGTTTCAAATTTAAAAAGAAAGAGGTGATTAAGAGTTGTATTACTTCGTTCTAGTTTGATTAGCGTCAAAAGGAGAAACCCATGACTATCGCGTTCAAAACCATGCGTACATCTCACACAAGTCTTCATTTAGGGAGACCTTCTTATTATTTCATTGGTTCTCTAAAATTGTCAAAGAAAGAGGTGATTAGGAGTCCTATTACTTCGTTCTAATTTGACTAGCATCAAAAGGAGCAATCCCATGACTATCGCGTTAAAAACGATGCGTACATCTCACACAAGTCTTGATTTAGGTAGACCTTCCTATTGTTTCATTGGTTTTCTCAAATTGTCAAAGAAAGAGAAGATTATGAGTCCTTTGACTTTGTTCTAGTTTGATTAGCACCAAAAGAAGCAATCATATCCCTAGTGCCTTCAAAACTATGGGTACATCTCACACAAGTCTTCATTTAAGGAAACATTCTTATTATTTCATTAGTTCTCTAAAATTATCAAAGAAAGAGGTGATTAGGAGTTCGATTACTTCGTTCTAATTTGATTAGCATCAAAAGGAGCAATCCGGTGACTATCGCGTTAAAAACGATGCGTACATCTCACACAAGTCTTAATTTAGGGAGACCTTCTTATTGTTTTATTGGTTTTCTCAAATTATCAAAGAAATAGATGATTATGAGTCATGTGACTTTGTTCTAGTTTGATTAGCATCAAAAAGAGCAATCCTATCACTAGTGCCTTCAAAACGATCCTTACATCTAACACAAGTTTTCATTTAGGGATGCATTTTTATTGTTTCATTAGTTCTCTCAAATTGTCAAAATATAGCTTATTATGAGTCCTATTACTTCGTTCTAGTAGAAATTAGCATCAAAAGGAGCAATCACATCACTATCGTGTACAAAACGATGCGTAGACCACACACAAGTCTTCATTTAGGGAGACCTTCATTTTGTTTCATTGGTTGTTTCAAATTTACAAAGAAAGAGGTGATTAAGAGTTATATTATTCGTTCTAATTTGATTAGCATCAAAAGGAGCAATCCCATCACTAATCGCGTCAAAAACGATCCGTAGACCTCACACAAGTATTCATTTAGGGAGACCTTCATATTGTTTCCTTGGCTGTTTCAACTTTACCAAGAAAGGGTTGATTAAGAGTTGTATTACATCGTTCTAGTTTTATTAGCTTCAAAAGGAGAAACCCATGACTCGCGTTCAAAACCATGAGTACATCTCACACAAGTCTTCATTTAAGGAGACCTTCTTATTATTTCATTGGTTCTCAAGAATTGTCAAAGAAAGAGGTGATTAGGTGTCCTATTACTTCGTTCTAATTTGATTAGCATCAAAAGGAGCAATCCCATGGCTATCGCGTTAAAAATGAAGCTTACATCTCACACAGGTCTTGATTTAGGTAGACTTTCTTATTGTTTCATTGGTTCTCTCAAATTATCTAAGAAGGATGTGATTATGAGTCCTATGTATTTCGTTCTAGTTTGAGTAGCATCAAAAGGAGACAATCTTATCACTAGTACCTTCAAAACGATGCGTACATCTCACACAAGTCTTCATTTAGGGAGACCTTCTTATTGTTTCATTAGTTATCTCAAATTGTCAAAGTATAGGTGATTATGAGTCCTATAACTTCGTTCTAGTAGAAATTAGCATCAACAGTAGCAATCCCATCACTATCGCGTCCAAAACGATAGGTAGACCTCACACAAGTCTTCATTTAGGGAGACCTTCATATTGTTTCATTGGTTGTTTCAAATTTAAAAAGAAAGAGGTGATTAAGAGTTGTATTACTTCGTTCTAGTTTGATTAGCGTCAAAAGGAGAAACCCATGACTATCGCGTTCAAAACCATGCGTACATCTCACACAAGTCTTCATTTAGGGAGACCTTCTTATTATTTCATTGGTTCTCTAAAATTGTCAAAGAAAGAGGTGATTAGGAGTCCTATTACTTCGTTCTAATTTGACTAGCATCAAAAGGAGCAATCCCATGACTATCGCGTTAAAAACGATGCGTACATCTCACACAAGTCTTGATTTAGGTAGACCTTCCTATTGTTTCATTGGTTTTCTCAAATTGTCAAAGAAAGAGAAGATTATGAGTCCTTTGACTTTGTTCTAGTTTGATTAGCACCAAAAGAAGCAATCATATCCCTAGTGCCTTCAAAACTATGGGTACATCTCACACAAGTCTTCATTTAAGGAAACATTCTTATTATTTCATTAGTTCTCTAAAATTATCAAAGAAAGAGGTGATTAGGAGTTCGATTACTTCGTTCTAATTTGATTAGCATCAAAAGGAGCAATCCGGTGACTATCGCGTTAAAAACGATGCGTACATCTCACACAAGTCTTAATTTAGGGAGACCTTCTTATTGTTTTATTGGTTTTCTCAAATTATCAAAGAAATAGATGATTATGAGTCATGTGACTTTGTTCTAGTTTGATTAGCATCAAAAAGAGCAATCCTATCACTAGTGCCTTCAAAACGATCCTTACATCTAACACAAGTTTTCATTTAGGGATGCATTTTTATTGTTTCATTAGTTCTCTCAAATTGTCAAAATATAGGTTATTATGAGTCCTATTACTTCGTTCTAGTAGAAATTAGCATCAAAAGGAGCAATCACATCACTATCGTGTACAAAACGATGCGTAGACCACACACAAGTCTTCATTTAGGGAGACCTTCATTTTGTTTCATTGGTTGTTTCAAATTTACAAAGAAAGAGGTGATTAAGAGTTATATTATTCGTTCTAATTTGATTAGCATCAAAAGGAGCAATCCCATCACTATCGCGTCAAAAACGATCCGTAGACCTCACACAAGTATTCATTTAGGGAGACCTTCATATTGTTTCCTTGGCTGTTTCAACTTTACCAAGAAAGGGTTGATTAAGAGTTGTATTACATCGTTCTAGTTTGATTAGCTTCAAAAGGAGAAACCCATGACTCGCGTTCAAAACCATGCGTACATCTCACACAAGTCTTCATTTAAGGAGACCTTCTTATTATTTCATTGGTTCTCTAGAATCTAGAATTGTCAAAGAAAGAGGTGATTAGGTGTCCTATTACTTCGTTCTAATTTGATTAGCATCAAAAGGAGCAATCCCATGACTACCGCGTTAAAAACAAAGCGTACATCTCACACAAGTCTTGATTTAGGTAGACTTTTTTATTGTTTCATTGGTTCTCTCAAATTGTCAAAGAAAGATGTGATTATGAGTCCTATGTATTTCGTTCTAGTTTTGATTAGCTTCAAAAGGAGAAACCCATGACTCGCGTTCAAAACCATGCGTACATCTCACACAAGTCTTCATTTAAGGAGACCTTCTTATTATTTCATTGGTTCTCAAGAATTGTCAAAGAAAGAGGTGATTAGGTGTCCTATTACTTCGTTCTAATTTGATTAGCATCAAAAGGAGCAATCCCATGGCTATCGCGTTAAAAATGAAGTTTACATCTCACACAGGTCTTGATTTAGGTAGACTTTCTTATTGTTTCATTGGTTCTCTCAAATTATCTAAGAAGGATGTGATTATGAGTCCTATGTATTTCGTTCTAGTTTGAGTAGCATCAAAAGGAACAATCTTATCACTAGTACCTTCAAAACGATTCGTACATCTCACACAAGTCTTCATTTAGGGAGACCTTCTTATTGTTTCATTAGTTATCTCAAATTGTCAAAGTATAGGTGATTATGAGTCCTATAACTTCGTTCTAGTAGAAATTAGCATCAACAGTAGCAATCCCATCACTATCGCGTCCAAAACGATAGGTAGACCTCACACAAGTCTTCATTTAGGGAGACCTTCATATTGTTTCATTGGTTGTTTCAAATTTACAAGAAAGAGGTGATTAAGAGTTGTATTACATTCGTTCTAGTTTGATTAGCGTCAAAAGGAGAAACCCATGACTCGCGTTCAAAACCATGCGTACATCTCACACAAGTCTTGATTTAGGTAGACCTTCTTATTGTTTCATTGGTTCTCTAAAATTGTCAAAGAAAGAGGTGATTAGGAGTCCTATGTACTTTCGTTCTAAGTTTGACTAGCTTCAAAAGGAGAAACCCATGACTCGCGTTCAAAACCATGCGTACATCTCACACAAGTCTTCATTTAAGGAGACCTTCTTATTATTTCATTGGTTCTCAAGAATTGTCAAAGAAAGAGGTGATTAGGTGTCCTATTACTTCGTTCTAATTTGATTAGCATCAAAAGGAGCAATCCCATGGCTATCGCGTTAAAAATGAAGTTTACATCTCACACAGGTCTTGATTTAGGTAGACTTTCTTATTGTTTCATTGGTTCTCTCAAATTATCTAAGAAGGATGTGATTATGAGTCCTATGTATTTCGTTCTAGTTTGAGTAGCATCAAAAGGAACAATCTTATCACTAGTACCTTCAAAACGATTCGTACATCTCACACAAGTCTTCATTTAGGGAGACCTTCTTATTGTTTCATTAGTTATCTCAAATTGTCAAAGTATAGGTGATTATGAGTCCTATAACTTCGTTCTAGTAGAAATTAGCATCAACAGTAGCAATCCCATCACTATCGCGTCCAAAACGATAGGTAGACCTCACACAAGTCTTCATTTAGGGAGACCTTCATATTGTTTCATTGGTTGTTTCAAATTTAAAAAGAAAGAGGTGATTAAGAGTTGTATTACTTCGTTCTAGTTTGATTAGCGTCAAAAGGAGAAACCCATGACTATCGCGTTCAAAACCATGCGTACATCTCACACAAGTCTTCATTTAGGGAGACCTTCTTATTATTTCATTGGTTCTCTAAAATTGTCAAAGAAAGAGGTGATTAGGAGTCCTATTACTTCGTTCTAATTTGACTAGCATCAAAAGGAGCAATCCCATGACTATCGCGTTAAAAACGATGCGTACATCTCACACAAGTCTTGATTTAGGTAGACCTTCCTATTGTTTCATTGGTTTTCTCAAATTGTCAAAGAAAGAGAAGATTATGAGTCCTTTGACTTTGTTCTAGTTTGATTAGCACCAAAAGAAGCAATCATATCCCTAGTGCCTTCAAAACTATGGGTACATCTCACACAAGTCTTCATTTAAGGAAACATTCTTATTATTTCATTAGTTCTCTAAAATTATCAAAGAAAGAGGTGATTAGGAGTTCGATTACTTCGTTCTAATTTGATTAGCATCAAAAGGAGCAATCCGGTGACTATCGCGTTAAAAACGATGCGTACATCTCACACAAGTCTTCATTTAGGGAGACCTTCTTATTGTTTTATTGGTTTTCTCAAATTATCAAAGAAATAGATGATTATGAGTCATGTGACTTTGTTCTAGTTTGATTAGCATCAAAAAGAGCAATCCTATCACTAGTGCCTTCAAAACGATCCTTACATCTAACACAAGTTTTCATTTAGGGATGCATTTTTATTGTTTCATTAGTTCTCTCAAATTGTCAAAATATAGGTTATTATGAGTCCTATTACTTCGTTCTAGTAGAAATTAGCATCAAAAGGAGCAATCACATCACTATCGTGTACAAAACGATGCGTAGACCACACACAAGTCTTCATTTAGGGAGACCTTCATTTTGTTTCATTGGTTGTTTCAAATTTACAAAGAAAGAGGTGATTAAGAGTTATATTATTCGTTCTAATTTGATTAGCATCAAAAGGAGCAATCCCATCACTATCGCGTCAAAAACGATCCGTAGACCTCACACAAGTATTCATTTAGGGAGACCTTCATATTGTTTCCTTGGCTGTTTCAACTTTACCAAGAAAGGGTTGATTAAGAGTTGTATTACATCGTTCTAGTTTGATTAGCTTCAAAAGGAGAAACCCATGACTCGCGTTCAAAACCATGCGTACATCTCACACAAGTCTTCATTTAAGGAGACCTTCTTATTATTTCATTGGTTCTCTAGAATCTAGAATTGTCAAAGAAAGAGGTGATTAGGTGTCCTATTACTTCGTTCTAATTTGATTAGCATCAAAAGGAGCAATCCCATGACTACCGCGTTAAAAACAAAGCGTACATCTCACACAAGTCTTGATTTAGGTAGACTTTTTTATTGTTTCATTGGTTCTCTCAAATTGTCAAAGAAAGATGTGATTATGAGTCCTATGTATTTCGTTCTAGTTTTGATTAGCTTCAAAAGGAGAAACCCATGACTCGCGTTCAAAACCATGCGTACATCTCACACAAGTCTTCATTTAAGGAGACCTTCTTATTATTTCATTGGTTCTCAAGAATTGTCAAAGAAAGAGGTGATTAGGTGTCCTATTACTTCGTTCTAATTTGATTAGCATCAAAAGGAGCAATCCCATGGCTATCGCGTTAAAAATGAAGTTTACATCTCACACAGGTCTTGATTTAGGTAGACTTTCTTATTGTTTCATTGGTTCTCTCAAATTATCTAAGAAGGATGTGATTATGAGTCCTGTGTATTTCGTTCTAGTTTGAGTAGCATCAAAAGGAACAATCTTATCACTAGTACCTTCAAAACGATTCGTACATCTCACACAAGTCTTCATTTAGGGAGACCTTCTTATTGTTTCATTAGTTATCTCAAATTGTCAAAGTATAGGTGATTATGAGTCCTATAACTTCGTTCTAGTAGAAATTAGCATCAACAGTAGCAATCCCATCACTATCGCGTCCAAAACGATAGGTAGACCTCACACAAGTCTTCATTTAGGGAGACCTTCATATTGTTTCATTGGTTGTTTCAAATTTAAAAAGAAAGAGGTGATTAAGAGTTGTATTACTTCGTTCTAGTTTGATTAGCGTCAAAAGGAGAAACCCATGACTATCGCGTTCAAAACCATGCGTACATCTCACACAAGTCTTCATTTAGGGAGACCTTCTTATTATTTCATTGGTTCTCTAAAATTGTCAAAGAAAGAGGTGATTAGGAGTCCTATTACTTCGTTCTAATTTGACTAGCATCAAAAGGAGCAATCCCATGACTATCGCGTTAAAAACGATGCGTACATCTCACACAAGTCTTGATTTAGGTAGACCTTCCTATTGTTTCATTGGTTTTCTCAAATTGTCAAAGAAAGAGAAGATTATGAGTCCTTTGACTTTGTTCTAGTTTGATTAGCACCAAAAGAAGCAATCATATCCCTAGTGCCTTCAAAACTATGGGTACATCTCACACAAGTCTTCATTTAAGGAAACATTCTTATTATTTCATTAGTTCTCTAAAATTATCAAAGAAAGAGGTGATTAGGAGTTCGATTACTTCGTTCTAATTTGATTAGCATCAAAAGGAGCAATCCGGTGACTATCGCGTTAAAAACGATGCGTACATCTCACACAAGTCTTCATTTAGGGAGACCTTCTTATTGTTTTATTGGTTTTCTCAAATTATCAAAGAAATAGATGATTATGAGTCATGTGACTTTGTTCTAGTTTGATTAGCATCAAAAAGAGCAATCCTATCACTAGTGCCTTCAAAACGATCCTTACATCTAACACAAGTTTTCATTTAGGGATGCATTTTTATTGTTTCATTAGTTCTCTCAAATTGTCAAAATATAGGTTATTATGAGTCCTATTACTTCGTTCTAGTAGAAATTAGCATCAAAAGGAGCAATCACATCACTATCGTGTACAAAACGATGCGTAGACCACACACAAGTCTTCATTTAGGGAGCCCTTCATTTTGTTTCATTGGTTGTTTCAAATTTACAAAGAAAGAGGTGATTAAGAGTTATATTATTCGTTCTAATTTGATTAGCATCAAAAGGAGCAATCCCATCACTATCGCGTCAAAAACGATCCGTAGACCTCACACAAGTATTCATTTAGGGAGACCTTCATATTGTTTCCTTGGCTGTTTCAACTTTACCAAGAAAGGGTTGATTAAGAGTTGTATTACATCGTTCTAGTTTGATTAGCTTCAAAAGGAGAAACCCATGACTCGCGTTCAAAACCATGCGTACATCTCACACAAGTCTTCATTTAAGGAGACCTTCTTATTATTTCATTGGTTCTCAAGAATTGTCAAAGAAAGTGGTGATTAGGTGTCCTATTACTTCGTTCTAATTTGATTAGCATCAAAAGGAGCAATCCCATGGCTATCGCGTTAAAAATGAAGCTTTACATCTCACACAGGTCTTGATTTAGGTAGACTTTCTTATTGTTTCATTGGTTCTCTCAAATTATCTAAGAAGGATGTGATTATGAGTCCTATGTATTTCGTTCTAGTTTGAGTAGCATCAAAAGGAACAATCTTATCACTAGTACCTTCAAAACGATTCGTACATCTCACACAAGTCTTCATTTAGGGAGACCTTCTTATTGTTTCATTAGTTATCTCAAATTGTCAAAGTATAGGTGATTATGAGTCCTATAACTTCGTTCTAGTAGAAATTAGCATCAACAGTAGCAATCCCATCACTATCGCGTCCAAAACGATAGGTAGACCTCACACAAGTCTTCATTTAGGGAGACCTTCATATTGTTTCATTGGTTGTTTCAAATTTAAAAAGAAAGAGGTGATTAAGAGTTGTATTACTTCGTTCTAGTTTGATTAGCGTCAAAAGGAGAAACCCATGACTATCGCGTTCAAAACCATGCGTACATCTCACACAAGTCTTCATTTAGGGAGACCTTCTTATTATTTCATTGGTTCTCTAAAATTGTCAAAGAAAGAGGTGATTAGGAGTCCTATTACTTCGTTCTAATTTGACTAGCATCAAAAGGAGCAATCCCATGACTATCGCGTTAAAAACGATGCGTACATCTCACACAAGTCTTGATTTAGGTAGACCTTCCTATTGTTTCATTGGTTTTCTCAAATTGTCAAAGAAAGAGAAGATTATGAGTCCTTTGACTTTGTTCTAGTTTGATTAGCACCAAAAGAAGCAATCATATCCCTAGTGCCTTCAAAACTATGGGTACATCTCACACAAGTCTTCATTTAAGGAAACATTCTTATTATTTCATTAGTTCTCTAAAATTATCAAAGAAAGAGGTGATTAGGAGTTCGATTACTTCGTTCTAATTTGATTAGCATCAAAAGGAGCAATCCGGTGACTATCGCGTTAAAAACGATGCGTACATCTCACACAAGTCTTAATTTAGGGAGACCTTCTTATTGTTTTATTGGTTTTCTCAAATTATCAAAGAAATAGATGATTACGAGTCATGTGACTTTGTTCTAGTTTGATTAGCATCAAAAAGAGCAATCCTATCACTAGTGCCTTCAAAACGATCCTTACATCTAACACAAGTTTTCATTTAGGGATGCATTTTTATTGTTTCATTAGTTCTCTCAAATTGTCAAAATATAGGTTATTATGAGTCCTATTACTTCGTTCTAGTAGAAATTAGCATCAAAAGGAGCAATCACATCACTATCGTGTACAAAACGATGCGTAGACCACACACAAGTCTTCATTTAGGGAGACCTTCATTTATTGTGTTTCAAATTTACAAAGAAAGAGGTGATTAAGAGTTATATTATTCGTTCTAATTTGATTAGCATCAAAAGGAGCAATCCCATCACTATCGCGTCAAAAACGATCCGTAGACCTCACACAAGTATTCATTTAGGGAGACCTTCATATTGTTTCCTTGGCTGTTTCAACTTTACCAAGAAAGGGTTGATTAAGAGTTGTATTACATCGTTCTAGTTTGATTAGCTTCAAAAGGAGAAACCCATGACTCGCGTTCAAAACCATGCGTACATCTCACACAAGTCTTCATTTAAGGAGACCTTCTTATTATTTCATTGGTTCTCTAGAATCTAGAATTGTCAAAGAAAGAGGTGATTAGGTGTCCTATTACTTCGTTCTAATTTGATTAGCATCAAAAGGAGCAATCCCATGACTACCGCGTTAAAAACAAAGCGTACATCTCACACAAGTCTTGATTTAGGTAGACTTTTTTATTGTTTCATTGGTTCTCTCAAATTGTCAAAGAAAGATGTGATTATGAGTCCTATGTATTTCGTTCTAGTTTTGATTAGCTTCAAAAGGAGAAACCCATGACTCGCGTTCAAAACCATGCGTACATCTCACACAAGTCTTCATTTAAGGAGACCTTCTTATTATTTCATTGGTTCTCAAGAATTGTCAAAGAAAGAGGTGATTAGGTGTCCTATTACTTCGTTCTAATTTGATTAGCATCAAAAGGAGCAATCCCATGGCTATCGCGTTAAAAATGAAGTTTACATCTCACACAGGTCTTGATTTAGGTAGACTTTCTTATTGTTTCATTGGTTCTCTCAAATTATCTAAGAAGGATGTGATTATGAGTCCTATGTATTTCGTTCTAGTTTGAGTAGCATCAAAAGGAACAATCTTATCACTAGTACCTTCAAAACGATTCGTACATCTCACACAAGTCTTCATTTAGGGAGACCTTCTTATTGTTTCATTAGTTATCTCAAATTGTCAAAGTATAGGTGATTATGAGTCCTATAACTTCGTTCTAGTAGAAATTAGCATCAACAGTAGCAATCCCATCACTATCGCGTCCAAAACGATAGGTAGACCTCACACAAGTCTTCATTTAGGGAGACCTTCATATTGTTTCATTGGTTGTTTCAAATTTAAAAAGAAAGAGGTGATTAAGAGTTGTATTACTTCGTTCTAGTTTGATTAGCGTCAAAAGGAGAAACCCATGACTATCGCGTTCAAAACCATGCGTACATCTCACACAAGTCTTCATTTAGGGAGACCTTCTTATTATTTCATTGGTTCTCTAAAATTGTCAAAGAAAGAGGTGATTAGGAGTCCTATTACTTCGTTCTAATTTGACTAGCATCAAAAGGAGCAATCCCATGACTATCGCGTTAAAAACGATGCGTACATCTCACACAAGTCTTGATTTAGGTAGACCTTCCTATTGTTTCATTGGTTTTCTCAAATTGTCAAAGAAAGAGAAGATTATGAGTCCTTTGACTTTGTTCTAGTTTGATTAGCACCAAAAGAAGCAATCATATCCCTAGTGCCTTCAAAACTATGGGTACATCTCACACAAGTCTTCATTTAAGGAAACATTCTTATTATTTCATTAGTTCTCTAAAATTATCAAAGAAAGAGGTGATTAGGAGTTCGATTACTTCGTTCTAATTTGATTAGCATCAAAAGGAGCAATCCGGTGACTATCGCGTTAAAAACGATGCGTACATCTCACACAAGTCTTCATTTAGGGAGACCTTCTTATTGTTTTATTGGTTTTCTCAAATTATCAAAGAAATAGATGATTATGAGTCATGTGACTTTGTTCTAGTTTGATTAGCATCAAAAAGAGCAATCCTATCACTAGTGCCTTCAAAACGATCCTTACATCTAACACAAGTTTTCATTTAGGGATGCATTTTTATTGTTTCATTAGTTCTCTCAAATTGTCAAAATATAGGTTATTATGAGTCCTATTACTTCGTTCTAGTAGAAATTAGCATCAAAAGGAGCAATCACATCACTATCGTGTACAAAACGATGCGTAGACCACACACAAGTCTTCATTTAGGGAGACCTTCATTTTGTTTCATTGGTTGTTTCAAATTTACAAAGAAAGAGGTGATTAAGAGTTATATTATTCGTTCTAATTTGATTAGCATCAAAAGGAGCAATCCCATCACTATCGCGTCAAAAACGATCCGTAGACCTCACACAAGTATTCATTTAGGGAGACCTTCATATTGTTTCCTTGGCTGTTTCAACTTTACCAAGAAAGGGTTGATTAAGAGTTGTATTACATCGTTCTAGTTTTATTAGCTTCAAAAGGAGAAACCCATGACTCGCGTTCAAAACCATGCGTACATCTCACACAAGTCTTCATTTAAGGAGACCTTCTTATTATTTCATTGGTTCTCTAGAATCTAGAATTGTCAAAGAAAGAGGTGATTAGGTGTCCTATTACTTCGTTCTAATTTGATTAGCATCAAAAGGAGCAATCCCATGACTACCGCGTTAAAAACAAAGCGTTCATCTCACACAAGTCTTGATTTAGGTAGACTTTTTTATTGTTTCATTGGTTCTTTCAAATTGTCAAAGAAAGATGTGATTATGAGTCCTATGTATTTCGTTCTAGTTTTGATTAGCTTCAAAAGGAGAAACCCATGACTCGCGTTCAAAACCATGCGTACATCTCACACAAGTCTTCATTTAAGGAGACCTTCTTATTATTTCATTGGTTCTCAAGAATTGTCAAAGAAAGAGGTGATTAGGTGTCCTATTACTTCGTTCTAATTTGATTAGCATCAAAAGGAGCAATCCCATGGCTATCGCGTTAAAAATGAAGTTTACATCTCACACAGGTCTTGATTTAGGTAGACTTTCTTATTATTTCATTGGTTCTCTCAAATTATCTAAGAAGGATGTGATTATGAGTCCTATGTATTTCGTTCTAGTTTGAGTAGCATCAAAAGGAACAATCTTATCACTAGTACCTTCAAAACGATTCGTACATCTCACACAAGTCTTCATTTAGGGAGACCTTCTTATTGTTTCATTAGTTATCTCAAATTGTCAAAGTATAGGTGATTATGAGTCCTATAACTTCGTTCTAGTAGAAATTAGCATCAACAGTAGCAATCCCATCACTATCGCGTCCAAAACGATAGGTAGACCTCACACAAGTCTTCATTTAGGGAGACCTTCATATTGTTTCATTGGTTGTTTCAAATTTACCAAGAAAGGGTTGATTAAGAGTTGTATTACATCGTTCTAGTTTTATTAGCTTCAAAAGGAGAAACCCATGACTCGCGTTCAAAACCATGCGTACATCTCACACAAGTCTTCATTTAAGGAGACCTTCTTATTATTTCATTGGTTCTCTAGAATCTAGAATTGTCAAAGAAAGAGGTGATTAGGTGTCCTATTACTTCGTTCTAATTTGATTAGCATCAAAAGGAGCAATCCCATGACTACCGCGTTAAAAACAAAGCGTACATCTCACACAAGTCTTGATTTAGGTAGACTTTTTTATTGTTTCATTGGTTCTCTCAAATTGTCAAAGAAAGATGTGATTATGAGTCCTATGTATTTCGTTCTAGTTTTGATTAGCTTCAAAAGGAGAAACCCATGACTCGCGTTCAAAACCATGCGTACATCTCACACAAGTCTTCATTTAAGGAGACCTTCTTATTATTTCATTGGTTCTCAAGAATTGTCAAAGAAAGAGGTGATTAGGTGTCCTATTACTTCGTTCTAATTTGATTAGCATCAAAAGGAGCAATCCCATGGCTATCGCGTTAAAAATGAAGTTTACATCTCACACAGGTCTTGATTTAGGTAGACTTTCTTATTGTTTCATTGGTTCTCTCAAATTATCTAAGAAGGATGTGATTATGAGTCCTATGTATTTCGTTCTAGTTTGAGTAGCATCAAAAGGAACAATCTTATCACTAGTACCTTCAAAACGATTCGTACATCTCACACAAGTCTTCATTTAGGGAGACCTTCTTATTGTTTCATTAGTTATCTCAAATTGTCAAAGTATAGGTGATTATGAGTCCTATAACTTCGTTCTAGTAGAAATTAGCATCAACAGTAGCAATCCCATCACTATCGCGTCCAAAACGATAGGTAGACCTCACACAAGTCTTCATTTAGGGAGACCTTCATATTGTTTCATTGGTTGTTTCAAATTTAAAAAGAAAGAGGTGATTAAGAGTTGTATTACTTCGTTCTAGTTTGATTAGCGTCAAAAGGAGAAACCCATGACTATCGCGTTCAAAACCATGCGTACATCTCACACAAGTCTTCATTTAGGGAGACCTTCTTATTATTTCATTGGTTCTCTAAAATTGTCAAAGAAAGAGGTGATTAGGAGTCCTATTACTTCGTTCTAATTTGACTAGCATCAAAAGGAGCAATCCCATGACTATCGCGTTAAAAACGATGCGTACATCTCACACAAGTCTTGATTTAGGTAGACCTTCCTATTGTTTCATTGGTTTTCTCAAATTGTCAAAGAAAGAGAAGATTATGAGTCCTTTGACTTTGTTCTAGTTTGATTAGCACCAAAAGAAGCAATCATATCCCTAGTGCCTTCAAAACTATGGGTACATCTCACACAAGTCTTCATTTAAGGAAACATTCTTATTATTTCATTAGTTCTCTAAAATTATCAAAGAAAGAGGTGATTAGGAGTTCGATTACTTCGTTCTAATTTGATTAGCATCAAAAGGAGCAATCCGGTGACTATCGCGTTAAAAACGATGCGTACATCTCACACAAGTCTTAATTTAGGGAGACCTTCTTATTGTTTTATTGGTTTTCTCAAATTATCAAAGAAATAGATGATTATGAGTCATGTGACTTTGTTCTAGTTTGATTAGCATCAAAAAGAGCAATCCTATCACTAGTGCCTTCAAAACGATCCTTACATCTAACACAAGTTTTCATTTAGGGATGCATTTTTATTGTTTCATTAGTTCTCTCAAATTGTCAAAATATAGGTTATTATGAGTCCTATTACTTCGTTCTAGTAGAAATTAGCATCAAAAGGAGCAATCACATCACTATCGTGTACAAAACGATGCGTAGACCACACACAAGTCTTCATTTAGGGAGACCTTCATTTTGTTTCATTGGTTGTTTCAAATTTACAAAGAAAGAGGTGATTAAGAGTTATATTATTCGTTCTAATTTGATTAGCATCAAAAGGAGCAATCCCATCACTATCGCGTCAAAAACGATCCGTAGACCTCACACAAGTATTCATTTAGGGAGACCTTCATATTGTTTCCTTGGCTGTTTCAACTTTACCAAGAAAGGGTTGATTAAGAGTTGTATTACATCGTTCTAGTTTTATTAGCTTCAAAAGGAGAAACCCATGACTCGCGTTCAAAACCATGCGTACATCTCACACAAGTCTTCATTTAAGGAGACCTTCTTATTATTTCATTGGTTCTCTAGAATCTAGAATTGTCAAAGAAAGAGGTGATTAGGTGTCCTATTACTTCGTTCTAATTTGATTAGCATCAAAAGGAGCAATCCCATGACTACCGCGTTAAAAACAAAGCGTACATCTCACACAAGTCTTGATTTAGGTAGACTTTTTTATTGTTTCATTGGTTCTCTCAAATTGTCAAAGAAAGATGTGATTATGAGTCCTATGTATTTCGTTCTAGTTTTGATTAGCTTCAAAAGGAGAAACCCATGACTCGCGTTCAAAACCATGCGTACATCTCACACAAGTCTTCATTTAAGGAGACCTTCTTATTATTTCATTGGTTCTCAAGAATTGTCAAAGAAAGAGGTGATTAGGTGTCCTATTACTTCGTTCTAATTTGATTAGCATCAAAAGGAGCAATCCCATGGCTATCGCGTTAAAAATGAAGTTTACATCTCACACAGGTCTTGATTTAGGTAGACTTTCTTATTGTTTCATTGGTTCTCTCAAATTATCTAAGAAGGATGTGATTATGAGTCCTATGTATTTCGTTCTAGTTTGAGTAGCATCAAAAGGAACAATCTTATCACTAGTACCTTCAAAACGATTCGTACATCTCACACAAGTCTTCATTTAGGGAGACCTTCTTATTGTTTCATTAGTTATCTCAAATTGTCAAAGTATAGGTGATTATGAGTCCTATAACTTCGTTCTAGTAGAAATTAGCATCAACAGTAGCAATCCCATCACTATCGCGTCCAAAACGATAGGTAGACCTCACACAAGTCTTCATTTAGGGAGACCTTCATATTGTTTCATTGGTTGTTTCAAATTTAAAAAGAAAGAGGTGATTAAGAGTTGTATTACTTCGTTCTAGTTTGATTAGCGTCAAAAGGAGAAACCCATGACTATCGCGTTCAAAACCATGCGTACATCTCACACAAGTCTTCATTTAGGGAGACCTTCTTATTATTTCATTGGTTCTCTAAAATTGTCAAAGAAAGAGGTGATTAGGAGTCCTATTACTTCGTTCTAATTTGACTAGCATCAAAAGGAGCAATCCCATGACTATCGCGTTAAAAACGATGCGTACATCTCACACAAGTCTTGATTTAGGTAGACCTTCCTATTGTTTCATTGGTTTTCTCAAATTGTCAAAGAAAGAGAAGATTATGAGTCCTTTGACTTTGTTCTAGTTTGATTAGCACCAAAAGAAGCAATCATATCCCTAGTGCCTTCAAAACTATGGGTACATCTCACACAAGTCTTCATTTAAGGAAACATTCTTATTATTTCATTAGTTCTCTAAAATTATCAAAGAAAGAGGTGATTAGGAGTTCGATTACTTCGTTCTAATTTGATTAGCATCAAAAGGAGCAATCCGGTGACTATCGCGTTAAAAACGATGCGTACATCTCACACAAGTCTTAATTTAGGGAGACCTTCTTATTGTTTTATTGGTTTTCTCAAATTATCAAAGAAATAGATGATTATGAGTCATGTGACTTTGTTCTAGTTTGATTAGCATCAAAAAGAGCAATCCTATCACTAGTGCCTTCAAAACGATCCTTACATCTAACACAAGTTTTCATTTAGGGATGCATTTTTATTGTTTCATTAGTTCTCTCAAATTGTCAAAATATAGGTTATTATGAGTCCTATTACTTCGTTCTAGTAGAAATTAGCATCAAAAGGAGCAATCACATCACTATCGTGTACAAAACGATGCGTAGACCACACACAAGTCTTCATTTAGGGAGACCTTCATTTTGTTTCATTGGTTGTTTCAAATTTACAAAGAAAGAGGTGATTAAGAGTTATATTATTCGTTCTAATTTGATTAGCATCAAAAGGAGCAATCCCATCACTATCGCGTCAAAAACGATCCGTAGACCTCACACAAGTATTCATTTAGGGAGACCTTCATATTGTTTCCTTGGCTGTTTCAACTTTACCAAGAAAGGGTTGATTAAGAGTTGTATTACATCGTTCTAGTTTTATTAGCTTCAAAAGGAGAAACCCATGACTCGCGTTCAAAACCATGCGTACATCTCACACAAGTCTTCATTTAAGGAGACCTTCTTATTATTTCATTGGTTCTCTAGAATCTAGAATTGTCAAAGAAAGAGGTGATTAGGTGTCCTATTACTTCGTTCTAATTTGATTAGCATCAAAAGGAGCAATCCCATGACTACCGCGTTAAAAACAAAGCGTACATCTCACACAAGTCTTGATTTAGGTAGACTTTTTTATTGTTTCATTGGTTCTCTCAAATTGTCAAAGAAAGATGTGATTATGAGTCCTATGTATTTCGTTCTAGTTTTGATTAGCTTCAAAAGGAGAAACCCATGACTCGCGTTCAAAACCATGCGTACATCTCACACAAGTCTTCATTTAAGGAGACCTTCTTATTATTTCATTGGTTCTCAAGAATTGTCAAAGAAAGAGGTGATTAGGTGTCCTATTACTTCGTTCTAATTTGATTAGCATCAAAAGGAGCAATCCCATGGCTATCGCGTTAAAAATGAAGTTTACATCTCACACAGGTCTTGATTTAGGTAGACTTTCTTATTGTTTCATTGGTTCTCTCAAATTATCTAAGAAGGATGTGATTATGAGTCCTATGTATTTCGTTCTAGTTTGAGTAGCATCAAAAGGAACAATCTTATCACTAGTACCTTCAAAACGATTCGTACATCTCACACAAGTCTTCATTTAGGGAGACCTTCTTATTGTTTCATTAGTTATCTCAAATTGTCAAAGTATAGGTGATTATGAGTCCTATAACTTCGTTCTAGTAGAAATTAGCATCAACAGTAGCAATCCCATCACTATCGCGTCCAAAACGATAGGTAGACCTCACACAAGTCTTCATTTAGGGAGACCTTCATATTGTTTCATTGGTTGTTTCAAATTTAAAAAGAAAGAGGTGATTAAGAGTTGTATTACTTCGTTCTAGTTTGATTAGCGTCAAAAGGAGAAACCCATGACTATCGCGTTCAAAACCATGCGTACATCTCACACAAGTCTTCATTTAGGGAGACCTTCTTATTATTTCATTGGTTCTCTAAAATTGTCAAAGAAAGAGGTGATTAGGAGTCCTATTACTTCGTTCTAATTTGACTAGCATCAAAAGGAGCAATCCCATGACTATCGCGTTAAAAACGATGCGTACATCTCACACAAGTCTTGATTTAGGTAGACCTTCCTATTGTTTCATTGGTTTTCTCAAATTGTCAAAGAAAGAGAAGATTATGAGTCCTTTGACTTTGTTCTAGTTTGATTAGCACCAAAAGAAGCAATCATATCCCTAGTGCCTTCAAAACTATGGGTACATCTCACACAAGTCTTCATTTAAGGAAACATTCTTATTATTTCATTAGTTCTCTAAAATTATCAAAGAAAGAGGTGATTAGGAGTTCGATTACTTCGTTCTAATTTGATTAGCATCAAAAGGAGCAATCCGGTGACTATCGCGTTAAAAACGATGCGTACATCTCACACAAGTCTTAATTTAGGGAGACCTTCTTATTGTTTTATTGGTTTTCTCAAATTATCAAAGAAATAGATGATTATGAGTCATGTGACTTTGTTCTAGTTTGATTAGCATCAAAAAGAGCAATCCTATCACTAGTGCCTTCAAAACGATCCTTACATCTAACACAAGTTTTCATTTAGGGATGCATTTTTATTGTTTCATTAGTTCTCTCAAATTGTCAAAATATAGGTTATTATGAGTCCTATTACTTCGTTCTAGTAGAAATTAGCATCAAAAGGAGCAATCACATCACTATCGTGTACAAAACGATGCGTAGACCACACACAAGTCTTCATTTAGGGAGACCTTCATTTTGTTTCATTGGTTGTTTCAAATTTACAAAGAAAGAGGTGATTAAGAGTTATATTATTCGTTCTAATTTGATTAGCATCAAAAGGAGCAATCCCATCACTATCGCGTCAAAAACGATCCGTAGACCTCACACAAGTATTCATTTAGGGAGACCTTCATATTGTTTCCTTGGCTGTTTCAACTTTACCAAGAAAGGGTTGATTAAGAGTTGTATTACATCGTTCTAGTTTTATTAGCTTCAAAAGGAGAAACCCATGACTCGCGTTCAAAACCATGCGTACATCTCACACAAGTCTTCATTTAAGGAGACCTTCTTATTATTTCATTGGTTCTCTAGAATCTAGAATTGTCAAAGAAAGAGGTGATTAGGTGTCCTATTACTTCGTTCTAATTTGATTAGCATCAAAAGGAGCAATCCCATGACTACCGCGTTAAAAACAAAGCGTACATCTCACACAAGTCTTGATTTAGGTAGACTTTTTTATTGTTTCATTGGTTCTCTCAAATTGTCAAAGAAAGATGTGATTATGAGTCCTATGTATTTCGTTCTAGTTTTGATTAGCTTCAAAAGGAGAAACCCATGACTCGCGTTCAAAACCATGCGTACATCTCACACAAGTCTTCATTTAAGGAGACCTTCTTATTATTTCATTGGTTCTCAAGAATTGTCAAAGAAAGAGGTGATTAGGTGTCCTATTACTTCGTTCTAATTTGATTAGCATCAAAAGGAGCAATCCCATGGCTATCGCGTTAAAAATGAAGTTTACATCTCACACAGGTCTTGATTTAGGTAGACTTTCTTATTGTTTCATTGGTTCTCTCAAATTATCTAAGAAGGATGTGATTATGAGTCCTGTGTATTTCGTTCTAGTTTGAGTAGCATCAAAAGGAACAATCTTATCACTAGTACTTCAAAACGATTCGTACATCTCACACAAGTCTTCATTTAGGGAGACCTTCTTATTGTTTCATTAGTTATCTCAAATTGTCAAAGTATAGGTGATTATGAGTCCTATAACTTCGTTCTAGTAGAAATTAGCATCAACAGTAGCAATCCCATCACTATCGCGTCCAAAACGATAGGTAGACCTCACACAAGTCTTCATTTAGGGAGACCTTCATATTGTTTCATTGGTTGTTTCAAATTTAAAAAGAAAGAGGTGATTAAGAGTTGTATTACTTCGTTCTAGTTTGATTAGCGTCAAAAAGAGAAACCCATGACTATCGCGTTTAAAACCATGCGTACATCTCACACAAGTCTTCATTTAGGGAGACCTTCTTATTATTTCATTGGTTCTCTAAAATTGTCAAAGAAAGAGGTGATTAGGAGTCCTATTACTTCGTTCTAATTTGACTAGCATCAAAAGGAGCAATCCCATGACTATCGCGTTAAAAACGATGCGTACATCTCACACAAGTCTTGATTTAGGTAGACCTTGTTGGGTTTGTACGAAATCGTGACGCAATCAAATTGCAAAAATTAGCGGAAGCATGGTATATCAGAGTTTAAAAAATTTCTACAAAACCATTACCCGGATCATCCTTTATGCAAATTATTAATTTAAAACGATAAATAAGAAGTTATGGAATCATACCCTTGTAGAACGAAGCTTCCACAGGTACTAGTTCAACTCCTTGTTCTTCGTGATCTCCTTGAATTTTCGGGTTAGATTCCTTCCTTTGATCAACGTTAGCCACCCAAGTGTTTGGCCTCTAGAGGTGATCCACCAAGGAAGATGAATTATCAAGAAGGAGGGTGTTTGGCTTAACCTTAGTTTTCTATCCTCTATAGAAAAGGAGTACTCTCCAACAATTGGAATTGCATCATCTAATATCTATTATAAGACTTCTCTTATATAGACATTGGTCAACCCTTCTAATCCTATTAGACATGGGATTTCTTTTAATTAATTAAACTCCTTTAATTAATTTAGGCTTCCCACCACATGGGAATAATTAATTAAATTCATTTAATTAATTTGTCTCCTAATCTTATTAGGAATAAATGAGAGTACTAAATATTAAATTAATTACTAAACTCCTTTAGAAATTAAAATAATAATAATTGTAATAATATTAATAAGACTCCTCTTATTAATTTATATTTAATATTTCCAAAATATTAAATAATAAACATTAAGCTATTTAATTTATTCTATCACCATAGATTAAATTAATTATACTTAATGCATTATTACGATTATGCCATTACCTTCTTAAATAATTATTCTTCCTTTTATGGTGTGACCCTTTAGGTTCTCCATATTAAACCGGTTGTGAATAAATCAATTAAAATAATTTTAATCTTATTTAAATAAATAAATTAAACTAATAATCTATTTAAATAAATAATATTTATTCTACAATAGGGATAAGCCTCCCTAGCGATCAACGACTTTCCAGATAATATAGATTTCAACATTAATCATAAAAGAACCTGTGAGTTAATAGTTACCATACAATTCAATCCTTCCACCATACAATGTCTCAATTAAATATAAGACATGGATTTACTGTCAAGTCTTATTTTATTTAATTATATGTATTTCGATTAGAAAATGCACAACTCCAAATAATGCAAATTAGAAACTCCTTTCTAATTTCATTTCACCTTGGCCAAGGATTCCTGGGTTGTCATTTAACGAATCACATAGGACATATCTCCTCTTTTACTAGAGGTGGTAGATTCTTTATTGATCATTCATTATCTCCATATGTAACTCATTATACCCAAGCATACCCTATATATGCCTTAAAAGGTCTTAAGGAATAAGTCAAAGTATAATTTGTTACATACAAGATACTATGATGATCTCAAGTCCAAGGATTACTTGTACTACTATCACATTAGGAATTCCTATTGACAGGCGAGTAAATCTCCATTAGGTATTCCATAGCGAATCACGTTCAGTGAACTTATTCTCCAATAAGCACCTACATACTTGCTTTAGTGTCTCCACACAAATGATCATGAGATCAATCATCCTCATCCAATGAGCAAGCAACATATGTACCAATCTATCCGGATTTACTAATCCCCTTTTTAGTAATCCCACGATTGGGAACTATTTTAGTTTTAAAACTTTCTAAGAATTTAGATCTCATTAGCATGATCATCATCATGATTCTAAAAGCATTGCTTAAAACTATGGGTTATTTACATATTATAAAAACAGCAACATGTAGATAATTAAATGTCTTTAATAAATAAATATTTTATTAATAAATAAATAAGATTGTTTACAAAGTACGTGCTTTATCATCATACATGATTGGCTTGTATGCACACTACTATCAATCTCCCACTTGCACTAAAGCCAATCGCCATGGTATCTCATACCCAACTTCTCTAAGTGACGATCAA
The DNA here is from genome assembly GCA_020205555.1 of Panax stipuleanatus. Taxonomy (NCBI): domain Eukaryota; kingdom Viridiplantae; phylum Streptophyta; class Magnoliopsida; order Apiales; family Araliaceae; genus Panax; species Panax stipuleanatus. Next base: position 61,933 of record JAINUT010002637.1, read on the forward strand.
ACTGCTGTTGTGTTAAAGCTTTAGTTAATGGATCTGCAATGTTGTCTTGAGAGTCTACACTCTCCTCTTTCAATGATTTCTTTAATCAAAGTGCCGCAACACATGTTTAGATTCAAGATGAGACTTAGGAACTATTCCTAGTTCTGTAATGAACTTTTCATCTAAAACATCAACTTGCAGCTTCACTTACAGTTATATACTCTGCCTCTGTCACTGAATCAGCAACTGTTTGCTGCTTGGAACTCTTCCAACTCACTACGCCTCCGTTCAAGGTAAAAACATACCCCGAAACAGATTTACTGTCATCTTGGTCCGTTTGAAAACTTGAGTCTGTGAAGCCCTCGAGTTTTAATTCAGACCCACCGTAGACAAGAAAAATATCTTTAGTCCTTCTCAAGTACTTTAGGATATTCTTCACTGCCTTCCAGTGCTCTTCTCCAGGATTCGACTGGTATCTGCTCGTTACACTAAGTGCATGAGCAACATCCGGTCTAGTACATATCATACCGTACATGATAGATCCTATTGCAGAAGCATAAGGGATCTTACTCATACGGTCTCTCTCCTCAGGTGTCTTTGGGGCCTGTTTCTTGGAGAGATGTATTCCATGGCTCATCGGCATGAGACCTCTTTTGGAATCT
>JAINUT010002642.1:0-55267 GCA_020205555.1 Panax stipuleanatus
ATTTCAACTAGAATGAAGTAATAGGATTCGTAATCACCTATATTTTGACAATTTGAGAGAACTAATCAACCAATAAGAAGGTCTCACTAAATGAAGACTTGTGTGAGATGTACGTATCGTTTTGAATGCACTAGTGATAGGATGCTCTTTGATGTTAATCAATCTAGAACGAAGTCATAGGACTCATAATCACCTCTTTCTTTAATAATTTGAGAGAACCAATGAAACAATAAGAAGGTCTCCCTAAATCAAGACTTGTGTGAGATGTACGCATCGTTTTTAACGCGATAGTCATTGATTTGGTCCTTTTGATGCTAATCAAATTAGAACGAATTAATAGTACTCCTAATAACCTATTTCTTTGAAATTTTAGAGAACCAATGAAACAATAAGAAGGTCTCCTTAAATGAAGACTTGTGTGAGATGTACACATGGTTTTAGATGCGATAGTCAGGGTTTCTCCTCTTGACGCCAATCAAACTAGAAGAATAATAACTCTTTATCACCTCTTTCTTTGTACATTCGAAACAACCAATGAAACATATAAGGTCTCCCTAAATGAAGACTTGTGTGAGATCTACGCATCGTTTTGGACGCGATAGTGATGGGATTGCTCATTTTGTTGCTAATTTCAACTAGAACGAAGTAATACAACTCTTAATCACATCTTTCTTTGTAAATTCGAAACAACCAATGAAATAATATGAAGGTCTCCCTAAATGAAGACTTGTGTTAGATCTACGCATCGTTTAGGACGCGATAGTGACGGGATTGCTCCTTTTGATGCTAATTTCAACTAGAACGAAGTAATACAACTCTCAATCACATCTTTCTTTGTAAATTCGAAACAACCAATGAAATAATATGAAGGCCTCCCTAAATGAAGACATGTGTGAGATCTATGCACGTTTTGGGCGCGATAGAGATGTGATTGCTCCTTTTGATGCTAATTTCAACTAGAACGAAGTAATAGGACTCATAATCTCCTATATTTTGATAATTTGAGAGAACTAATGAAACAATAAGAAGGTCTCCCTAAAAGAAGACTTGTGTGCGATGTACGCATGGTTTTGGATGGGATAGTCATGGGTTTCTCCTTTTAAAGCTAATCACACTAGAACGAAGTAACACAGTCTCTTAATCACCTCTTTCTTTGTAAATTCAAACAACCAATGAAGCAATATGAAGGTTTCCCGAAATGAATACTTGTGTGAGATCTACGCATCATTTTGGACGCGATAGTGATGGGATTGCTCCTTTTGATGCTAATTTCAACTAGAATGAAGTAATAGGACTCATAATCACCTATATTTTAATAATTTGAGAGAAATAATCAAACAATAAGAAGGTCTCCCAAAATGAAGACTTGTGTGAGATGTACGTATCGTTTTGAATGCACTAGTGATAGGATTGCTCTTTTTGATGTTAATCAATCTAGAACGAAGTCATAGGACTCATAATCACCTCTTTCTTTAACAATTTGAGAGAACCAATGAAACAATAAGAAGGTCTCCCTAAATCAAGACTTGTGTGAGATGTACGCATCGTTTTGGACGTGATAGTCATGGTTTCTCCTTTTGACGCTAATCAAACTAGAACGAAGTAATACAACTCTTAATCCCCTCTTTCTTTGTAAATTCGAAACAGCCAATGAAACAATATGAAGATCTCCCTAAATGAAGACTTGTGTGAGATCTACTCATCGTTTGGACGCGATAATGATGTTATTGCCCCTTTTGAGGCTAATTTCAACTACAACGAAGTAATAGGATTCATAATCGCAAATATTTTGACAATTTTAGAGAACCAATAAAACAATAAGAAGGTCTTCCTAAATGAAGACATGTGAGATTTACACATGGTTTTGGATGCGATAGTCATGGGTTTGTCCTTTTGACGCTATTCAAACTAGAACAAAGTAATACAACTCTTAATCACCTCTTTCTTTGTAAATTCGAAACAACTAATGAAATTATATGAAGGTCTCCCTAAATGAAGACCTGTGTGAGATCTATGCATCGTTTTGGACGCGATAGTGATGAGATTGCTCCTTTTGATGCTAATTTCAACTAGAATGATGTAATACAACTCTTAATAACATCTTTCTTTGTAAATTCGAAACAACCAATGAAATAATATGAAGGTCTCACTAAATGAAAACTTGTGTGAGATCTACGCATCGTTTTGGACGCGATAGTGATGGGATTGCTCCTATTGATTCTAATTTCAACTAGAACGAAATAATAGAACTCCCAATCACATCTTTCTTTGTAAATTCGAAACAACCAATGAAATAATATGAAGGTCTCCCTAAATGAAGACATGTGTGAGATCAACGCATCGTTTTAGACGCGATAGTGATGGGATTGCTCCTTTTGATGATAATTTCAACTAGAATGAAGTAATAGGATTCGTAATCACCTATTTTGACAATTTGAGAGAACTAATCAACCAATAAGAAGGTCTCCCTAAATGAAAACTTGTGTGAGATGTACGTATCGTTTTGAATGCACTAGTGATAGGATTGCTCTTTTTGATGTTAATCAATCTAGAACGAAGTCATAGGACTCATAATCACCTCTTTCTTTAATAATTTGAGAGAACCAATGAAACAATAAGAAGGTCTCCCTAAATCAAGACTTGTGTGAGATGTACGCATCGTTTTTAACGCGATAGTCATTGATTTGGTCCTTTTGATGCTAATCAAATTAGAACGAATTAATAGTACTCCTAATAACCTATTTCTTTGAAATTTTAGAGAACCAATGAAACAATAAGAAGGTCTCCTTAAATGAAGACTTGTGTGAGATGTACACATGGTTTTAGATGCGATAGTCATGGGTTTCTCCTCTTGACGCCAATCAAACTAGAACAAAGTAATACAACTCTTTATCACCTCTTTCTTTGTACATTCGAAACAACCAATGAAACAATATGAAGGTCTCCCTAAATGAAGACTTGTGTGAGATCTACGCATCGTTTTGGACGCGATAGTGATGGGATTGCTCATTTTGTTGCTAATTTCAACTAGAACGAAGTAATACAACTCTTAATCACATCTTTCTTTGTAAATTCGAAACAACCAATGAAATAATATGAAGGTCTCCCTAAATGAAGACTTGTGTTAGATCTACGCATCGTTTAGGACGCGATAGTGACGGGATTGCTCCTTTTGATGCTAATTTCAACTAGAACGAAGTAATACAACTCTCAATCACATCTTTCTTTGTAATTCGAAACAACCAATGAAATAATATGAAGGCCTCCCTAAATGAAGACATGTGTGAGATCTATGCATCGTTTTGGGCGCGATAGAGATGTGATTGCTCCTTTTGATGCTAATTTCAACTAGAACGAAGTAATAGGACTCATAATCTCCTATATTTTGATAATTTGAGAGAACTAATGAAACAATAAGAAGGTCTCCCTAAAAGAAGACTTGTGTGCGATGTACGCATGGTTTTGGATGGGATAGTCATGGGTTTCTCCTTTTTAAAGCTAATCACACTAGAACGAAGTAACACAGTCTCTTAATCACCTCTTTCTTTGTAAATTCAAAACAACCAATGAAGCAATATGAAGGTTTCCCAAAATGAATACTTGTGTGAGATCTACGCATCATTTTGGACGCGATAGTGATGGGATTGCTCCTTTTGATGCTAATTTCAACTAGAATGAAGTAATAGGACTCATAATCACCTATATTTAATAATTTGAGAGAAATAATCAAACAATAAGAAGGTCTCCCTAAATGAAGACTTGTGTGAGATGTACGTATCGTTTTGAATGCACTAGTGATAGGATTGCTCTTTTTGATGTTAATCAATCTAGAACGAAGTCATAGGACTCATAATCACCTCTTTCTTTAACAATTTGAAGAGAACCAATGAAACAATAAGAAGGTCTCCCTAAATCAAGACTTGTGTGAGATGTACGCATCGTTTTTAACACGATAGTCATTGATTTGGTCCTTTTGATGCTAATCAAATTAGAACGAATTATAAGACTCCTAATCACCTCTTTCTTTGACAATTTTAGAGAGCCAATGAAACAATAAGAAGGTCTCCCTAAATGAAGACTTGTGTGAGATGTACGCATGGTTTTGGACGCGATAGTCATGGGTTTCACCTTTTGACGCTAACCAAACTAGAACGAAGTAATACAACTCTTAATCACCTCTTTCTTTGTAAATTCAAACAACCAACGAAACAATATGAAGGTCTTCCTAAATAAAGACTTGTGTGAGATCTACGCATCGTTTTGGACGTGATAGTATTGTGATTGCTCCTTTTGATGCTAATTTCAACTAAACGAAGTAATAGGACTCATAATCACCTATATTTTGACAATTTGAGAGAACTAATGAAACAATAAGAAAGTCTCCCTAAATGAAGACTTGTGTGAGATGTACGCATGGTTTTGGACGCGATAGTCATGGGTTTCACCTTTTTAAAGCTAATCAAACTAGAACGAAGTAACACAGTCTCTTAATCACCACTTTCTTTTTAAATTCGAAACAACCAATGAAACAATATGAAGGTCTCCCTAAATGAAGACTTGTGTGAGATCTACGCATCATTTTGGACGCGATAGTGATGGGATTGCTCCTTTTGATGCTAATTTCAACTAAAATGAAGTAATAGGACTCATAATAAGCTATAATTTGACAATTTGAGAGAACTAATCATACAATAAAAAGGTCTCCCTAAATGAAGACTTGTGTGAGATGTACGGATCGTTTTGAATGCACTAGTGATAGGATTGCTCCTTTTGATGTTAATCAAACTAGAACGAAGTCATAGGACTCATAATCACCTCTTTCTTTGACAATTTGAGAGAACCAATGAAACAATAAGAAGGTCTCCCTAGATCAAGACTTGTGTGACATGTACGCATCGTTTTTTAACGCGATGATCATTGCTTTGGTCCTTTTGATGCTAATCAAATTAGAACGAATTAATAGGACTTTTAATCACCTCTTTCTTTGACAATTTTAGAGAACCAATGAAACAATAAAAAGGTCTCCCTAAATGAAGACTTGTGTGAGATGTACGCATGGTTTTGGACGCGATAGTCATGGGTTTCTCCTTTTGACGCTAATCAAACTAGAACGAAGTAATACAACTCTTAATCCCCTCTTTCTTTGTAAATTCGAAACAGCCAATGAAACAATATGAAGATCTCCCTAAATGAAGACTTGTGTGAGATCTACTCATCGTTTGGACGCGATAATGATGTTATTGCCCCTTTTGAGGCTAATTTCAACTACAACGAAGTAATAGGATTCATAATCGTAAATATTTTGACAATTTTAGAGAACCAATAAAACAATAAGAAGGTCTTCCTAAATGAAGACATGTGTGAGATTTACACATGGTTTTGGATGCGATAGTCATGGGTTTGTCCTTTTGACGCTATTCAAACTAGAACAAAGTAATACAACTCTTAATCACCTCTTTCTTTGTAAATTCGAAACAACCAATGAAATTATATGAAGGTCTCCCTAAATGAAGACCTGTGTGAGATCTATGCATCGTTTTGGACGCGATAGTGATGAGATTGCTCCTTTTGATGCTAATTTCAACTAGAATGATGTAATACAACTCTTAATAACATCTTTCTTTGTAAATTCGAAACAACCAATGAAATAATATGAAGGCCTCCCTAAATGAAGACATGTGTGAGATCTATGCATCGTTTTGGGCGCGATAGAGATGTGATTGCTCCTTTTGATGCTAATTTCAACTAGAACGAAGTAATAGGACTCATAATCTCCTATATTTTGATAATTTGAGAGAACTAATGAAACAATAAGAAGGTCTCCCTAAAAGAAGACTTGTGTGCGATGTACGCATGGTTTTGAATGGGATAGTCATGGGTTTCTCCTTTTTAAAGCTAATCACACTAGAACGAAAGTAACACAGTCTCTTAATCACCTCTTTCTTTGTAAATTCAAACAACCAATGAAGCAATATGAAGGTTTCCCGAAATGAATACTTGTGTGAGATCTACGCATCATTTTGGACGCGATAGTGATGGGATTGCTCCTTTTGATGCTAATTTCAACTAGAATGAAGTAATAGGACTCATAATCACCTATATTTTAATAATTGAGAGAAATAATCAAACAATAAGAAGGTCTCCCTAAATGAAGACTTGTGTGAGATGTACGTATCGTTTTGAATGCACTAGTGATAGGATTGCTCTTTTGATGTTAATCAATCTAGAACGAAGTCATAGGACTCATAATCACCTCTTTCTTTAACAATTGAGAGAACCAATGAAACAATAAGAAGGTCTCCCTAAATCAAGACTTGTGTGAGATGTACGCATCGTTTTTAACACGATAGTCATTGATTTGGTCCTTTTGATGCTAATCAAATTAGAACGAATTAATAAGACTCCTAATCACCTCTTTCTTTGACAATTTTAGAGAGCCAATGAAACAATAAGAAGGTCTCCCTAAATGAAGACTTGTGTGAGATGTACGCATGGTTTTGGACGCGATAGTCATGGGTTTCACCTTTTGACGCTAACCAAACTAGAACGAAGTAATACAACTCTTAATCACCTCTTTCTTTGTAAATTCAAAACAACCAACGAAACAATATGAAGGTCTTCCTAAATAAAGACTTGTGTGAGATCTACGCATCGTTTTGGACGTGATAGTATTGTGATTGCTCCTTTTGATGCTAATTTCAACTAAAACGAAGTAATAGGACTCATAATCACCTATATTTTGACAATTTGAGAGAACTAATGAAACAATAAGAAAGTCTCCCTAAATGAAGACTTGTGTGAGATGTACGCATGGTTTTGGACGCGATAGTCATGGGTTTCACCTTTTTAAAGCTAATCAAACTAGAACGAAGTAACACAGTCTCTTAATCACCACTTTCTTTTTAAATTCGAAACAACCAATGAAACAATATGAAGGTCTCCCTAAATGAAGACTTGTGTGAGATCTACGCATCATTTTGGACGCGATAGTGATGGGATTGCTCCTTTTGATGCTAATTTCAACTAAAATGAAGTAATAGGACTCATAATAAGCTATAATTTGACAATTTGAGAGAACTAATCATACAATAAAAAGGTCTCCCTAAATGAAGACTTGTGTGAGATGTACGGATCGTTTTGAATGCACTAGTGATAGGATTGCTCCTTTTGATGTTAATCAAACTAGAACGAAGTCATAGGACTCATAATCACCTCTTTCTTTGACAATTTGAGAGAACCAATGAAACAATAAGAAGGTCTCCCTAGATCAAGACTTGTGTGAGATGTACGCATCGTTTTTAACGCGATGATCATTGCTTTGGTCCTTTTGATGCTAATCAAATTAGAACGAATTAATAGGACTCTTAATCACCTCTTTCTTTGACAATTTTAGAGAACCAATGAAACAATAAAAAGGTCTCCCTAAATGAAGACTTGTGTGAGATGTACGCATGGTTTTGGACGTGATAGTCATGGGTTTCTCCTTTTGACGCTAATCAAACTAGAACGAAGTAATACAACTCTTAATCCCCTCTTTCTTTGTAAATTCGAAACAGCCAATGAAACAATATGAAGATCTCCCTAAATGAAGACTTGTGTGAGATCTACTCATCGTTTGGACGCGATAATGATGTTATTGCCCCTTTTGAGGCTAATTTCAACTACAACGAAGTAATAGGATTCATAATCGCAAATATTTTGACAATTTTAGAGAACCAATAAAACAATAAGAAGGTCTTCCTAAATGAAGACATGTATGAGATTTACACATGGTTTTGGATGCGATAGTCATGGGTTTGTCCTTTTGACGCTATTCAAACTAGAACAAAGTAATACAACTCTTAATCACCTCTTTCTTTGTAAATTCGAAACAACCAATGAAATTATATGAAGGTCTCCCTAAATGAAGACCTGTGTGAGATCTATGCATCGTTTTGGACGCGATAGTGATGAGATTGCTCCTTTTGATGCTAATTTCAACTAGAATGATGTAATACACTTAACTCTTAATAACATCTTTCTTTGTAAATTCGAAACAACCAATGAAATAATATGAAGGTCTCACTAAATGAAAACTTGTGTGAGATCTACGCATCGTTTTGGACGCGATAGTGATGGGATTGCTCCTATTGATTCTAATTTCAACTAGAACAAAATAATAGAACTCCCAATCACATCTTTCTTTGTAAATTCGAAACAACCAATGAAATAATATGAAGGTCTCCCTAAATGAAGACATGTGTGAGATCAACGCATCGTTTTAGACGCGGATAGTGATGGGATTGCTCCTTTTGATGATAATTTCAACTAGAATGAAGTAATAGGATTCGTAATCACCTATATTTTGACAATTTGAGAGAACTAATCAACCAATAAGAAGGTCTCCCTAAATGAAGACTTGTGTGAGATGTACGTATCGTTTTGAATGCACTAGTGATAGGATTGCTCTTTTTGATGTTAATCAATCTAGAACGAAGTCATAGGACTCATAATCACCTCTTTCTTTAATAATTTGAGAGAACCAATGAAACAATAAGAAGGTCTCCCTAAATCAAGACTTGTGTGAGATGTACGCATCGTTTTTAACGCGATAGTCATTGATTTGGTCCTTTGATGCTAATCAAATTAGAACGAATTAATAGTACTCCTAATAACCTATTTCTTTGAAATTTTAGAGAACCAATGAAACAATAAGAAGGTCTCCTTAAATGAAGACTTGTGTGAGATGTACACATGGTTTTAGATGCGATAGTCATGGGTTTCTCCTCTTGACGCCAATCAAACTAGAACAAAGTAATACAACTCTTTATCACCTCTTTCTTTGTACATTCGAAACAACCAATGAAACAATATGAAGGTCTCCCTAAATGAAGACTTGTGTGAGATCTACGCATCGTTTTGGACGCGATAGTGATGGGATTGCTCATTTTGTTGCTAATTTCAACTAGAACGAAGTAATACAACTCTTAATCACATCTTTCTTTGTAAATTCGAAACAACCAATGAAATAATATGAAGGTCTCCCTAAATGAAGACTTGTGTTAGATCTACGCATCGTTTAGGACGCGATAGTGACGGGATTGCTCCTTTTGATGCTAATTTCAACTAGAACGAAGTAATACAACTCTCAATCACATCTTTCTTTGTAAATTCGAAACAACCAATGAAATAATATGAAGGCCTCCCTAAATGAAGACATGTGTGAGATCTATGCATCGTTTTGGGCGCGATAGAGATGTGATTGCTCCTTTTGATGCTAATTTCAACTAGAACGAAGTAATAGGACTCATAATCTCCTATATTTTGATAATTTGAGAGAACTAATGAAACAATAAGAAGGTCTCCCTAAAAGAAGACTTGTGTGCGATGTACGCATGGTTTTGGATGGGATAGTCATGGGTTTCTCCTTTTTAAAGCTAATCACACTAGAACGAAGTAACACAGTCTCTTAATCACCTCTTTCTTTGTAAATTCAAAACAACCAATGAAGCAATATGAAGGTTTCCCGAAATGAATACTTGTGTGAGATCTACGCATCATTTTGGACGCGATAGTGATGGGATTGCTCCTTTTGATGCTAATTTCAACTAGAATGAAGTAATAGGACTCATAATCACCTATATTTTAATAATTTGAGAGAAATAATCAAACAATAAGAAGGTCTCCCTAAATGAAGACTTGTGTGAGATGTACGTATCGTTTTGAATGCACTAGTGATAGGATTGCTCTTTTTGATGTTAATCAATCTAGAACGAAGTCATAGGACTCATAATCACCTCTTTCTTTAACAATTTGAGAGAACCAATGAAACAATAAGAAGGTCTCCCTAAATCAAGACTTGTGTGAGATGTACGCATCGTTTTTAACACGATAGTCATTGATTTGGTCCTTTTGATGCTAATCAAATTAGAACGAATTAATAAGACTCCTAATCACCTCTTTCTTTGACAATTTTAGAGAGCCAATGAAACAATAAGAAGGTCTCCCTAAATGAAGACTTGTGTGAGATGTACGCATGGTTTTGGACGCGATAGTCATGGGTTTCACCTTTTGACGCTAACCAAACTAGAACGAAGTAATACAACTCTTAATCACCTCTTTCTTTGTAAATTCAAAACAACCAACGAAACAATATGAAGGTCTTCCTAAATAAAGACTTGTGTGAGATCTACGCATCGTTTTGGACGTGATAGTATTGTGATTGCTCCTTTTGATGCTAATTTCAACTAAAACGAAGTAATAGGACTCATAATCACCTATATTTTGACAATTTGAGAGAACTAATGAAACAATAAGAAAGTCTCCCTAAATGAAGACTTGTGTGAGATGTACGCATGGTTTTGGACGCGATAGTCATGGGTTTCACCTTTTTAAAGCTAATCAAACTAGAACGAAGTAACACAGTCTCTTAATCACCACTTTCTTTTTAAATTCGAAACAACCAATGAAACAATATGAAGGTCTCCCTAAATGAAGACTTGTGTGAGATCTACGCATCATTTTGGACGCGATAGTGATGGGATTGCTCCTTTTGATGCTAATTTCAACTAAAATGAAGTAATAGGACTCATAATAAGCTATAATTTGACAATTTGAGAGAACTAATCATACAATAAAAAGGTCTCCCTAAATGAAGACTTGTGTGAGATGTACGGATCGTTTTGAATGCACTAGTGATAGGATTGCTCCTTTTGATGTTAATCAAACTAGAACGAAGTCATAGGACTCATAATCACCTCTTTCTTTGACAATTTGAGAGAACCAATGAAACAATAAGAAGGTCTCCCTAGATCAAGACTTGTGTGACATGTACGCATCGTTTTTAACGCGATGATCATTGCTTTGGTCCTTTTGATGCTAATCAAATTAGAACGAATTAATAGGACTCTTAATCACCTCTTTCTTTGACAATTTTAGAGAACCAATGAAACAATAAAAAGGTCTCCCTAAATGAAGACTTGTGTGAGATGTACGCATGGTTTTGGACGCGATAGTCATGGGTTTCTCCTTTTGACGTTAATCAAACTAGAACGAAGTAATACAACTCTTAATCCCCTCTTTCTTTGTAAATTCGAAACAGCCAATGAAACAATATGAAGATCTCCCTAAATGAAGACTTGTGTGAGATCTACTCATCGTTTGGACGCGATAATGATGTTATTGCCCCTTTTGAGGCTAATTTCAACTACAACGAAGTAATAGGATTCATAATCGCAAATATTTTGACAATTTTAGAGAACCAATAAAACAATAAGAAGGTCTTCCTAAATGAAGACATGTGCGATAGTCATGGGTTTGTCCTTTTGACGCTATTCAAACTAGAACAAAGTAATACAACTCTTAATCACCTCTTTCTTTGTAAATTCGAAACAACCAATGAAATTATATGAAGGTCTCCCTAAATGAAGACCTGTGTGAGATCTATGCATCGTTTTGGACGCGATAGTGATGAGATTGCTCCTTTTGATGCTAATTTCAACTAGAATGATGTAATACAACTCTTAATAACATCTTTCTTTGTAAATTCGAAACAACCAATGAAATAATATGAAGGTCTCACTAAATGAAAACTTGTGTGAGATCTACGCATCGTTTTGGACGCGATAGTGATGGGATTGCTCCTATTGATTCTAATTTCAACTAGAACGAAATAATAGAACTCCCAATCACATCTTTCTTTGTAAATTCGAAACAACCAATGAAATAATATGAAGGTCTCCCTAAATGAAGACATGTGTGAGATCAACGCATCGTTTTAGACGCGATAGTGATGGGATTGCTCCTTTTGATGATAATTTCAACTAGAATGAAGTAATAGGATTCGTAATCACCTATATTTTGACAATTTGAGAGAACTAATCAACCAATAAGAAGGTCTCCCTAAATGAAGACTTGTGTGAGATGTACGTATCGTTTTGAATGCACTAGTGATAGGATTGCTCTTTTTGATGTTAATCAATCTAGAACGAAGTCATAGGACTCATAATCACCTCTTTCTTTAATAATTTGAGAGAACCAATGAAACAATAAGAAGGTCTCCCTAAATCAAGACTTGTGTGAGATGTACGCATCGTTTTTAACGCGATAGTCATTGATTTGGTCCTTTTGATGCTAATCAAATTAGAACGAATTAATAGTACTCCTAATAACCTATTTCTTTGAAATTTTAGAGAACCAATGAAACAATAAGAAGGTCTCCTTAAATGAAGACTTGTGTGAGATGTACACATGGTTTTAGATGCGATAGTCATGGGTTTCTCCTCTTGACGCCAATCAAACTAGAACAAAGTAATACAACTCTTTATCACCTCTTTCTTTGTACATTCGAAACAACCAATGAAACAATATGAAGGTCTCCCTAAATGAAGACTTGTGTGAGATCTACGCATCGTTTTGGACGCGATAGTGATGGGATTGCTCATTTTGTTGCTAATTTCAACTAGAACGAAGTAATACAACTCTTAATCACATCTTTCTTTGTAAATTCGAAACAACCAATGAAATAATATGAAGGTCTCCCTAAATGAAGACTTGTGTTAGATCTACGCATCGTTTAGGACGCGATAGTGACGGGATTGCTCCTTTTGATGCTAATTTCAACTAGAACGAAGTAATACAACTCTCAATCACATCTTTCTTTGTAAATTCGAAACAACCAATGAAATAATATGAAGGCCTCCCTAAATGAAGACATGTGTGAGATCTATGCATCGTTTTGGGCGCGATAGAGATGTGATTGCTCCTTTTGATGCTAATTTCAACTAGAACGAAGTAATAGGACTCATAATCTCCTATATTTTGATAATTTGAGAGAACTAATGAAACAATAAGAAGGTCTCCCTAAAAGAAGACTTGCGTGCGATGTACGCATGGTTTTGGATGGGATAGTCATGGGTTTCTCCTTTTTAAAGCTAATCACACTAGAACGAAGTAACACAGTCTCTTAATCACCTCTTTCTTTGTAAATTCAAAACAACCAATGAAGCAATATGAAGGTTTCCCGAAATTTATACTTGTGTGAGATCTACGCATCATTTTGGACGCGATAGTGATGGGATTGCTCCTTTTGATGCTAATTTCAACTAGAATGAAGTAATAGGACTCATAATCACCTATATTTTAATAATTTGAGAGAAATAATCAAACAATAAGAAGGTCTCCCTAAATGAAGACTTGTGTGAGATGTACGTATCGTTTTGAATGCACTAGTGATAGGATTGCTCTTTTTGATGTTAATCAATCTAGAACGAAGTCATAGGACTCATAATCACCTCTTTCTTTGACAATTTGAGAGAACCAATGAAACAATAAGAAGGTCTCCCTAGATCAAGACTTGTGTGACATGTACGCATCGTTTTTAACGCGATGATCATTGCTTTGGTCCTTTTGATGCTAATCAAATTAGAACGAATTAATAGGACTCTTAATCACCTCTTTCTTTGACAATTTTAGAGAACCAATGAAACAATAAAAAGGTCTCCCTAAATGAAGACTTGTGTGAGATGTACGCATGGTTTTGGACGCGATAGTCATGGGTTTCTCCTTTTGACGCTAATCAAACTAGAACGAAGTAATACAACTCTTAATCCCCTCTTTCTTTGTAAATTCGAAACAGCCAATGAAACAATATGAAGATCTCCCTAAATGAAGACTTGTGTGAGATCTACTCATCGTTTGGACGCGATAATGATGTTATTGCCCCTTTTGAGGCTAATTTCAACTACAACGAAGTAATAGGATTCATAATCGCAAATATTTTGACAATTTTAGAGAACCAATAAAACAATAAGAAGGTCTTCCTAAATAAAGACATGTGTGAGATTTACACATGGTTTTGGATGCGATAGTCATGGGTTTGTCCTTTTGACGCTATTCAAACTAGAACAAAGTAATACAACTCTTAATCACCTCTTTCTTTGTAAATTCGAAACAACCAATGAAATTATATGAAGGTCTCCCTAAATGAAGACCTGTGTGAGATCTATGCATCGTTTTGGACGCGATAGTGATGAGATTGCTCCTTTTGATGCTAATTTCAACTAGAATGATGTAATACAACTCTTAATAACATCTTTCTTTGTAAATTCGAAACAACCAATGAAATAATATGAAGGTCTCACTAAATGAAAACTTGTGTGAGATCTACGCATCGTTTTGGACGCGATAGTGATGGGATTGCTCCTATTGATTCTAATTTCAACTAGAACGAAATAATAGAACTCCCAATCACATCTTTCTTTGTAAATTCGAAACAACCAATGAAATAATATGAAGGTCTCCCTAAATGAAGACATGTGTGAGATCAACGCATCGTTTTAGACGCGATAGTGATGGGATTGCTCCTTTTGATGATAATTTCAACTAGAATGAAGTAATAGGATTCGTAATCACCTATATTTTGACAATTTGAGAGAACTAATCAACCAATAAGAAGGTCTCCCTAAATGAAGACTTGTGTGAGATGTACGTATCGTTTTGAATGCACTAGTGATAGGATTGCTCTTTTTGATGTTAATCAATCTAGAACGAAGTCATAGGACTCATAATCACCTCTTTCTTTAATAATTTGAGAGAACCAATGAAACAATAAGAAGGTCTCCCTAAATCAAGACTTGTGTGAGATGTACGCATCGTTTTTAACGCGATAGTCATTGATTTGGTCCTTTTGATGCTAATCAAATTAGAACGAATTAATAGTACTCCTAATAACCTATTTCTTTGAAATTTTAGAGAACCAATGAAACAATAAGAAGGTCTCCTTAAATGAAGACTTGTGTGAGATGTACACATGGTTTTAGATGCGATAGTCATGGGTTTCTCCTCTTGACGCCAATCAAACTAGAACAAAGTATTACAACTCTTTATCACCTCTTTCTTTGTACATTCGAAACAACCAATGAAACAATATGAAGGTCTCCCTAAATGAAGACTTGTGTGAGATCTACGCATCGTTTTGGACGCGATAGTGATGGGATTGCTCATTTTGTTGCTAATTTCAACTAGAACGAAGTAATACAACTCTTAATCACATCTTTCTTTGTAAATTCGAAACAACCAATGAAATAATATGAAGGTCTCCCTAAATGAAGACTTGTGTTAGATCTACGCATCGTTTAGGACGCGATAGTGACGGGATTGCTCCTTTTGATGCTAATTTCAACTAGAACGAAGTAATACAACTCTCAATCACATCTTTCTTTGTAAATTCGAAACAACCAATGAAATAATATGAAGGCCTCCCTAAATGAAGACATGTGTGAGATCTATGCATCGTTTTGGGCGCGATAGAGATGTGATTGCTCCTTTTGATGCTAATTTCAACTAGAACGAAGTAATAGGACTCATAATCTCCTATATTTTGATAATTTGAGAGAACTAATGAAACAATAAGAAGGTCTCCCTAAAAGAAGACTTGTGTGCGATGTACGCATGGTTTTGGATGGGATAGTCATGGGTTTCTCCTTTTTAAAGCTAATCACACTAGAACGAAGTAACACAGTCTCTTAATCACCTCTTTCTTTGTAAATTCAAAACAACCAATGAAGCAATATGAAGGTTTCCCGAAATGAATACTTGTGTGAGATCTACGCATCATTTTGGACGCGATAGTGATGGGATTGCTCCTTTTGATGCTAATTTCAACTAGAATGAAGTAATAGGACTCATAATCACCTATATTTTAATAATTTGAGAGAAATAATCAAACAATAAGAAGGTCTCCCTAAATGAAGACTTGTGTGAGATGTACGTATCGTTTTGAATGCACTAGTGATAGGATTGCTCTTTTTGATGTTAATCAATCTAGAACGAAGTCATAGGACTCATAATCACCTCTTTCTTTAACAATTTGAGAGAACCAATGAAACAATAAGAAGGTCTCCCTAAATCAAGACTTGTGTGAGATGTACGCATCGTTTTTAACACGATAGTCATTGATTTGGTCCTTTTGATGCTAATCAAATTAGAACGAATTAATAAGACTCCTAATCACCTCTTTCTTTGACAATTTTAGAGAGCCAATGAAACAATAAGAAGGTCTCCCTAAATGAAGACTTGTGTGAGATGTACGCATGGTTTTGGACGCGATAGTCATGGGTTTCACCTTTTGACGCTAACCAAACTAGAACGAAGTAATACAACTCTTAATCACCTCTTTCTTTGTAAATTCAAAACAACCAACGAAACAATATGAAGGTCTTCCTAAATAAAGACTTGTGTGAGATCTACGCATCGTTTTGGACGTGATAGTATTGTGATTGCTCCTTTTGATGCTAATTTCAACTAAAACGAAGTAATAGGACTCATAATCACCTATATTTTGACAATTTGAGAGAACTAATGAAACAATAAGAAAGTCTCCCTAAATGAAGACTTGTGTGAGATGTACGCATGGTTTTGGACGCGATAGTCATGGGTTTCACCTTTTTAAAGCTAATCAAACTAGAACGAAGTAACACAGTCTCTTAATCACCACTTTCTTTTTAAATTCGAAACAACCAATGAAACAATATGAAGGTCTCCCTAAATGAAGACTTGTGTGAGATCTACGCATCATTTTGGACGCGATAGTGATGGGATTGCTCCTTTTGATGCTAATTTCAACTAAAATGAAGTAATAGGACTCATAATAAGCTATAATTTGACAATTTGAGAGAACTAATCATACAATAAAAAGGTCTCCCTAAATGAAGACTTGTGTGAGATGTACGGATCGTTTTGAATGCACTAGTGATAGGATTGCTCCTTTTGATGTTAATCAAACTAGAACGAAGTCATAGGACTCATAATCACCTCTTTCTTTGACAATTTGAGAGAACCAATGAAACAATAAGAAGGTCTCCCTAGATCAAGACTTGTGTGACATGTACGCATCGTTTTTAACGCGATGATCATTGCTTTGGTCCTTTTGATGCTAATCAAATTAGAACGAATTAATAGGACTCTTAATCACCTCTTTCTTTGACAATTTTAGAGAACCAATGAAACAATAAAAAGGTCTCCCTAAATGAAGACTTGTGTGAGATGTACGCATGGTTTTGGACGCGATAGTCATGGGTTTCTCCTTTTGACGCTAATCAAACTAGAACGAAGTAATACAACTCTTAATCCCCTCTTTCTTTGTAAATTCGAAACAGCCAATGAAACAATATGAAGATCTCCCTAAATGAAGACTTGTGTGAGATCTACTCATCGTTTGGACGCGATAATGATGTTATTGCCCCTTTTGAGGCTAATTTCAACTACAACGAAGTAATAGGATTCATAATCGCAAATATTTTGACAATTTTAGAGAACCAATAAAACAATAAGAAGGTCTTCCTAAATGAAGACATGTGTGAGATTTACACATGGTTGTGGATGCGATAGTCATGGGTTTGTCCTTTTGACGCTATTCAAACTAGAACAAAGTAATACAACTCTTAATCACATCTTTCTTTGTAAATTCGAAACAACCAATGAAATTATATGAAGGTCTCCCTAAATGAAGACCTGTGTGAGATCTATGCATCGTTTTGGACGCGATAGTGATGAGATTGCTCCTTTTGATGCTAATTTCAACTAGAATGATGTAATACAACTCTTAATAACATCTTTCTTTGTAAATTCGAAACAACCAATGAAATAATATGAAGGTCTCACTAAATGAAAACTTGTGTGAGATCTACGCATCGTTTTGGACGCGATAGTGATGGGATTGCTCCTATTGATTCTAATTTCAACTAGAACGAAATAATAGAACTCCCAATCACATCTTTCTTTGTAAATTCGAAACAACCAATGAAATAATATGAAGGTCTCCCTAAATGAAGACATGTGTGAGATCAACGCATCGTTTTAGACGCGATAGTGATGGGATTGCTCCTTTTGATGATAATTTCAACTAGAATGAAGTAATAGGATTCGTAATCACCTATATTTTGACAATTTGAGAGAACTAATCAACCAATAAGAAGGTCTCCCTAAATGAAGACTTGTGTGAGATGTACGTATCGTTTTGAATGCACTAGTGATAGGATTGCTCTTTTTGATGTTAATCAATCTAGAACGAAGTCATAGGACTCATAATCACCTCTTTCTTTAATAATTTGAGAGAACCAATGAAACAATAAGAAGGTCTCCCTAAATCAAGACTTGTGTGAGATGTACGCATCGTTTTTAACGCGATAGTCATTGATTTGGTCCTTTTGATGCTAATCAAATTAGAACGAATTAATAGTACTCCTAATAACCTATTTCTTTGAAATTTTAGAGAACCAATGAAACAATAAGAAGGTCTCCTTAAATGAAGACTTGTGTGAGATGTACACATGGTTTTAGATGCGATAGTCATGGGTTTCTCCTCTTGACGCCAATCAAACTAGAACAAAGTAATACAACTCTTTATCACCTCTTTCTTTGTACATTCGAAACAACCAATGAAACAATATGAAGGTCTCCCTAAATGAAGACTTGTGTGAGATCTACGCATCGTTTTGGACGCGATAGTGATGGGATTGCTCATTTTGTTGCTAATTTCAACTAGAACGAAGTAATACAACTCTTAATCACATCTTTCTTTGTAAATTCGAAACAACCAATGAAATAATATGAAGGTCTCCCTAAATGAAGACTTGTGTTAGATCTACGCATCGTTTAGGACGCGATAGTGACGGGATTGCTCCTTTTGATGCTAATTTCAACTAGAACGAAGTAATACAACTCTCAATCACATCTTTCTTTGTAAATTCGAAACAACCAATGAAATAATATGAAGGCCTCCCTAAATGAAGACATGTGTGAGATCTATGCATCGTTTTGGGCGCGATAGAGATGTGATTGCTCCTTTTGATGCTAATTTCAACTAGAACGAAGTAATAGGACTCATAATCTCCTATATTTTGATAATTTGAGAGAACTAATGAAACAATAAGAAGGTCTCCCTAAAAGAAGACTTGTGTGCGATGTACGCATGGTTTTGGATGGGATAGTCATGGGTTTCTCCTTTTTAAAGCTAATCACACTAGAACGAAGTAACACAGTCTCTTAATCACCTCTTTCTTTGTAAATTCAAAACAACCAATGAAGCAATATGAAGGTTTCCCGAAATGAATACTTGTGTGAGATCTACGCATCATTTTGGACGCGATAGTGATGGGATTGCTCCTTTTGATGCTAATTTCAACTAGAATGAAGTAATAGGACTCATAATCACCTATATTTTAATAATTTGAGAGAAATAATCAAACAATAAGAAGGTCTCCCTAAATGAAGACTTGTGTGAGATGTACGTATCGTTTTGAATGCACTAGTGATAGGATTGCTCTTTTTGATGTTAATCAATCTAGAACGAAGTCATAGGACTCATAATCACCTCTTTCTTTAACAATTTGAGAGAACCAATGAAACAATAAGAAGGTCTCCCTAAATCAAGACTTGTGTGAGATGTACGCATCGTTTTTAACACGATAGTCATTGATTTGGTCCTTTTGATGCTAATCAAATTAGAACGAATTAATAAGACTCCTAATCACCTCTTTCTTTGACAATTTTAGAGAGCCAATGAAACAATAAGAAGGTCTCCCTAAATGAAGACTTGTGTGAGATGTACGCATGGTTTTGGACGCGATAGTCATGGGTTTCACCTTTTGACGCTAACCAAACTAGAACGAAGTAATACAACTCTTAATCACCTCTTTCTTTGTAAATTCAAAACAACCAACGAAACAATATGAAGGTCTTCCTAAATAAAGACTTGTGTGAGATCTACGCATCGTTTTGGACGTGATAGTATTGTGATTGCTCCTTTTGATGCTAATTTCAACTAAAACGAAGTAATAGGACTCATAATCACCTATATTTTGACAATTTGAGAGAACTAATGAAACAATAAGAAAGTCTCCCTAAATGAAGACTTGTGTGAGATGTACGCATGGTTTTGGACGCGATAGTCATGGGTTTCACCTTTTTAAAGCTAATCAAACTAGAACGAAGTAACACAGTCTCTTAATCACCACTTTCTTTTTAAATTCGAAACAACCAATGAAACAATATGAAGGTCTCCCTAAATGAAGACTTGTGTGAGATCTACGCATCATTTTGGACGCGATAGTGATGGGATTGCTCCTTTTGATGCTAATTTCAACTAAAATGAAGTAATAGGACTCATAATAAGCTATAATTTGACAATTTGAGAGAACTAATCATACAATAAAAAGGTCTCCCTAAATGAAGACTTGTGTGAGATGTACGGATCGTTTTGAATGCACTAGTGATAGGATTGCTCCTTTTGATGTTAATCAAACTAGAACGAAGTCATAGGACTCATAATCACCTCTTTCTTTGACAATTTGAGAGAACCAATGAAACAATAAGAAGGTCTCCCTAGATCAAGACTTGTGTGACATGTACGCATCGTTTTTAACGCGATGATCATTGCTTTGGTCCTTTTGATGCTAATCAAATTAGAACGAATTAATAGGACTCTTAATCACCTCTTTCTTTGACAATTTTAGAGAACCAATGAAACAATAAAAAGGTCTCCCTAAATGAAGACTTGTGTGAGATGTACGCATGGTTTTGGACGCGATAGTCATGGGTTTCTCCTTTTGACGCTAATCAAACTAGAACGAAGTAATACAACTCTTAATCCCCTCTTTCTTTGTAAATTCGAAACAGCCAATGAAACAATATGAAGATCTCCCTAAATGAAGACTTGTGTGAGATCTACTCATCGTTTGGACGCGATAATGATGTTATTGCCCCTTTTGAGGCTAATTTCAACTACAACGAAGTAATAGGATTCATAATCGCAAATATTTTGACAATTTTAGAGAACCAATAAAACAATAAGAAGGTCTTCCTAAATGAAGACATGTGTGAGATTTACACATGGTTGTGGATGCGATAGTCATGGGTTTGTCCTTTTGACGCTATTCAAACTAGAACAAAGTAATACAACTCTTAATCACATCTTTCTTTGTAAATTCGAAACAACCAATGAAATTATATGAAGGTCTCCCTAAATGAAGACCTGTGTGAGATCTATGCATCGTTTTGGACGCGATAGTGATGAGATTGCTCCTTTTGATGCTAATTTCAACTAGAATGATGTAATACAACTCTTAATAACATCTTTCTTTGTAAATTCGAAACAACCAATGAAATAATATGAAGGTCTCACTAAATGAAAACTTGTGTGAGATCTACGCATCGTTTTGGACGCGATAGTGATGGGATTGCTCCTATTGATTCTAATTTCAACTAGAACGAAATAATAGAACTCCCAATCACATCTTTCTTTGTAAATTCGAAACAACCAATGAAATAATATGAAGGTCTCCCTAAATGAAGACATGTGTGAGATCAACGCATCGTTTTAGACGCGATAGTGATGGGATTGCTCCTTTTGATGATAATTTCAACTAGAATGAAGTAATAGGATTCGTAATCACCTATATTTTGACAATTTGAGAGAACTAATCAACCAATAAGAAGGTCTCCCTAAATGAAGACTTGTGTGAGATGTACGTATCGTTTTGAATGCACTAGTGATAGGATTGCTCTTTTTGATGTTAATCAATCTAGAACGAAGTCATAGGACTCATAATCACCTCTTTCTTTAATAATTTGAGAGAACCAATGAAACAATAAGAAGGTCTCCCTAAATCAAGACTTGTGTGAGATGTACGCATCGTTTTTAACGCGATAGTCATTGATTTGGTCCTTTTGATGCTAATCAAATTAGAACGAATTAATAGTACTCCTAATAACCTATTTCTTTGAAATTTTAGAGAACCAATGAAACAATAAGAAGGTCTCCTTAAATGAAGACTTGTGTGAGATGTACACATGGTTTTAGATGCGATAGTCATGGGTTTCTCCTCTTGACGCCAATCAAACTAGAACAAAGTAATACAACTCTTTATCACCTCTTTCTTTGTACATTCGAAACAACCAATGAAACAATATGAAGGTCTCCCTAAATGAAGACTTGTGTGAGATCTACGCATCGTTTTGGACGCGATAGTGATGGGATTGCTCATTTTGTTGCTAATTTCAACTAGAACGAAGTAATACAACTCTTAATCACATCTTTCTTTGTAAATTCGAAACAACCAATGAAATAATATGAAGGTCTCCCTAAATGAAGACTTGTGTTAGATCTACGCATCGTTTAGGACGCGATAGTGACGGGATTGCTCCTTTTGATGCTAATTTCAACTAGAACGAAGTAATACAACTCTCAATCACATCTTTCTTTGTAAATTCGAAACAACCAATGAAATAATATGAAGGCCTCCCTAAATGAAGACATGTGTGAGATCTATGCATCGTTTTGGGCGCGATAGAGATGTGATTGCTCCTTTTGATGCTAATTTCAACTAGAACGAAGTAATAGGACTCATAATCTCCTATATTTTGATAATTTGAGAGAACTAATGAAACAATAAGAAGGTCTCCCTAAAAGAAGACTTGTGTGCGATGTACGCATGGTTTTGGATGGGATAGTCATGGGTTTCTCCTTTTTAAAGCTAATCACACTAGAACGAAGTAACACAGTCTCTTAATCACCTCTTTCTTTGTAAATTCAAAACAACCAATGAAGCAATATGAAGGTTTCCCGAAATGAATACTTGTGTGAGATCTACGCATCATTTTGGACGCGATAGTGATGGGATTGCTCCTTTTGATGCTAATTTCAACTAGAATGAAGTAATAGGACTCATAATCACCTATATTTTAATAATTTGAGAGAAATAATCAAACAATAAGAAGGTCTCCCTAAATGAAGACTTGTGTGAGATGTACGTATCGTTTTGAATGCACTAGTGATAGGATTGCTCTTTTTGATGTTAATCAATCTAGAACGAAGTCATAGGACTCATAATCACCTCTTTCTTTAACAATTTGAGAGAACCAATGAAACAATAAGAAGGTCTCCCTAAATCAAGACTTGTGTGAGATGTACGCATCGTTTTTAACACGATAGTCATTGATTTGGTCCTTTTGATGCTAATCAAATTAGAACGAATTAATAAGACTCCTAATCACCTCTTTCTTTGACAATTTTAGAGAGCCAATGAAACAATAAGAAGGTCTCCCTAAATGAAGACTTGTGTGAGATGTACGCATGGTTTTGGACGCGATAGTCATGGGTTTCACCTTTTGACGCTAACCAAACTAGAACGAAGTAATACAACTCTTAATCACCTCTTTCTTTGTAAATTCAAAACAACCAACGAAACAATATGAAGGTCTTCCTAAATAAAGACTTGTGTGAGATCTACGCATCGTTTTGGACGTGATAGTATTGTGATTGCTCCTTTTGATGCTAATTTCAACTAAAACGAAGTAATAGGACTCATAATCACCTATATTTTGACAATTTGAGAGAACTAATGAAACAATAAGAAAGTCTCCCTAAATGAAGACTTGTGTGAGATGTACGCATGGTTTTGGACGCGATAGTCATGGGTTTCACCTTTTTAAAGCTAATCAAACTAGAACGAAGTAACACAGTCTCTTAATCACCACTTTCTTTTTAAATTCGAAACAACCAATGAAACAATATGAAGGTCTCCCTAAATGAAGACTTGTGTGAGATCTACGCATCATTTTGGACGCGATAGTGATGGGATTGCTCCTTTTGATGCTAATTTCAACTAAAATGAAGTAATAGGACTCATAATAAGCTATAATTTGACAATTTGAGAGAACTAATCATACAATAAAAAGGTCTCCCTAAATGAAGACTTGTGTGAGATGTACGGATCGTTTTGAATGCACTAGTGATAGGATTGCTCCTTTTGATGTTAATCAAACTAGAACGAAGTCATAGGACTCATAATCACCTCTTTCTTTGACAATTTGAGAGAACCAATGAAACAATAAGAAGGTCTCCCTAGATCAAGACTTGTGTGACATGTACGCATCGTTTTTAACGCGATGATCATTGCTTTGGTCCTTTTGATGCTAATCAAATTAGAACGAATTAATAGGACTCTTAATCACCTCTTTCTTTGACAATTTTAGAGAACCAATGAAACAATAAAAAGGTCTCCCTAAATGAAGACTTGTGTGAGATGTACGCATGGTTTTGGACGCGATAGTCATGGGTTTCTCCTTTTGACGCTAATCAAACTAGAACGAAGTAATACAACTCTTAATCCCCTCTTTCTTTGTAAATTCGAAACAGCCAATGAAACAATATGAAGATCTCCCTAAATGAAGACTTGTGTGAGATCTACTCATCGTTTGGACGCGATAATGATGTTATTGCCCCTTTTGAGGCTAATTTCAACTACAACGAAGTAATAGGATTCATAATCGCAAATATTTTGACAATTTTAGAGAACCAATAAAACAATAAGAAGGTCTTCCTAAATGAAGACATGTGTGAGATTTACACATGGTTTTGGATGCGATAGTCATGGGTTTGTCCTTTTGACGCTATTCAAACTAGAACAAAGTAATACAACTCTTAATCACCTCTTTCTTTGTAAATTCGAAACAACCAATGAAATTATATGAAGGTCTCCCTAAATGAAGACCTGTGTGAGATCTATGCATCGTTTTGGACGCGATAGTGATGAGATTGCTCCTTTTGATGCTAATTTCAACTAGAATGATGTAATACAACTCTTAATAACATCTTTCTTTGTAAATTCGAAACAACCAATGAAATAATATGAAGGTCTCACTAAATGAAAACTTGTGTGAGATCTACGCATCGTTTTGGACGCGATAGTGATGGGATTGCTCCTATTGATTCTAATTTCAACTAGAACGAAATAATAGAACTCCCAATCACATCTTTCTTTGTAAATTCGAAACAACCAATGAAATAATATGAAGGTCTCCCTAAATGAAGACATGTGTGAGATCAACGCATCGTTTTAGACGCGATAGTGATGGGATTGCTCCTTTTGATGATAATTTCAACTAGAATGAAGTAATAGGATTCGTAATCACCTATATTTTGACAATTTGAGAGAACTAATCAACCAATAAGAAGGTCTCCCTAAATGAAGACTTGTGTGAGATGTACGTATCGTTTTGAATGCACTAGTGATAGGATTGCTCTTTTTGATGTTAATCAATCTAGAACGAAGTCATAGGACTCATAATCACCTCTTTCTTTAATAATTTGAGAGAACCAATGAAACAATAAGAAGGCCTCCCTAAATCAAGACTTGTGTGAGATGTACGCATCGTTTTTAACGCGATAGTCATTGATTTGGTCCTTTTGATGCTAATCAAATTAGAACGAATTAATAGGACTCCTAATCACCTCTTTCTTTGACAATTTTAGAGAGCCAATGAAACAATAAGAAGGTCTACCTAAATGAAGACTTGTGTGAGATGTACGCATGGTTTTGGACGCGATAGTCATGGGTTTCTCCTTTTGACGCTAATCAAACTAGAACAAAGTAATACAACTCTTAATCTCCTATTTCTTTGGAGATTCCAAAGAACCAATGAAACAATATGAAGGTCTTCCTAAATGAAGACTTGTGTGAGATCTACGCATCGTTTTGGACGTGATAGTGATGTGATTGCTCCTTTTGATGCTAATTTCAACTAGAACGAAGTAATGTGACTCATAATCACCTATATTTTGACAATTGAGAGAACTAATGAAACAATAAGAAAGTCTCCCTAAATGAAGACTTGTGTGAGATGTACGCATGGTTTTGGACGCGATAGTGATGGGATTGCTCCTTTTGATGCTAATTTCAACTAGAATGAAGTAATAGGATTCGTAATCACCTATATTTTGACAATTTGAGAGAACTAATCAAACAATAAGAAGGTCTCCCTAAATGAAGACTTGTGTGAGATGTGCTCATGGTTTTGGACGCGATAGTCATGGGTTTCACCTTTTTAAAGCTAATCAAACTAGAACGAAGTAACACGGTCTCTTAATCACCAATTTCTTTTTAAATTCGAAACAACCAATGAAACAATATGAAGGTCTCCCTAAATGAATACTTGTGTGAGATCTACGCATCGTTTTGGACGCGATAGCGATGGGATTGCTCCTTTTGTTGCTAATTTCAACTAGAATGAAGTAATAGGACTCATAATCACCTATATTTTAACAATTTGAGAGAACTAATCAAACAATAAGAAGGTCTCCCTAAATAATGACTTGTGTGAGATGTACGCATCGTTTTGAATGCACTAGTGATAGGATTACTCCTTTTGATGTTAATCAAACTAGAACGAAGTTGTAGGACTCATAATCACCACTTTCTTTCACAATTTGAGAGAACCAATGAAACAATAAGAAGGTCTCCCTAGATCAAGACTTGTGTGAGATGTACGCATCGTTTTTAACGCGATGATCAGTGCTTTGGTCCTTCTGATGCTAATCAAATTAGAACGAATTAATAGGACTCCTAATCACCTCTTTCTTTGACAATTTTAAAGAACCAAAGAAACAATAAGAAGCTATCCCTAAATGAAGACTTGTGTGAGATGCACGCATGGTTTTGGACGCGATAGTCGTGGATTTCTCCTTTTGACGCTAATCAAACTAGAACGAAGTAATACAACTCTTAATGACCTCTTTCTTTGTAAATACGAAACAACCAATGAAACAATATGAAGGTCTCCCTAATTGAAGACTTGTGTGAGATCTACGCTTCGTTTTGGACGCGATAATGATGTGATTGCTCATTTTGATGCTAATTTCAACTAGAACGAAGTAATAGGACTCATCATCACCTATATTTTGACAATTTGAGAGAACTTATGAAACAATAAGAAGGTCCCCCTAAATGAAGACTTGTGTGAGATGTACGCATGGTTTTGGTCGCGATAGTCATGGGTTTCTCCTTTTGACGCTAATCAAACTAGAACGAAGTAACACAGTCTCTTAATTACCTCTTTCTTTGTTAATTCGAAACGACCAATGAAACATTATGAAGGTCTCCCTAAATGAAAACTTGTGTGAGATCTACGCATCGTTTTGGACTCGATTGTGATGGAATTGCTCCTTTTGATGCTAATTTCAACTAGAATAAGGTAATAGGATTCATAATCACCTATATTCTAACAATTTGAGAGAACTAATCAAACAATAAGAAGGTCTCCCTAAATGAAGACTTGTTTGAGATGTACGGATCGTTTTGAATGTACTAGTGATAGGATTGCTCCTTTCGATGTTAATCAAACTAGAACGAAGTCATAGGACTCATAATCACCTCTTTCTTTGACAATTTGAGAGAATCAATGAAACAATAAGAAGGTCTTCCTAAATTAAGACTTGTGAGATCTACGTATCGTTTTGGACGCGATAATGATGTGATTGCTCATTTTGATGCTAATTTCAACTAGAACGAAGTAATAGGACACATCATCACCTATATTTTGACAATTTGAGAGAACTAATGAAACAATAAGAAGGTCTCCCTAAATGAAGACCTGTGTGAGATGTACGCATGGTTTTGGATGCGATAGTCATGGGTTTCTCCTTTTTAAAGCTAATCAAACTAGAACGAAGTAACACAGTCTCTTAATCACCTCTTTCTTTGTAAATTCGAAACAACCAATGAAACATTATGAAGGTCTCCCTAAATGAAGACTTGTGTGAAGTGTACGGATCGTTTTGACTGCACTATTGATAGGATTGCTCCTTTTGATGCTAATCAAACTAGAACGAAGTCATAGGACTCATAATCACCTCTTTCTTTGACAATTTGAGAGAACCAATGAAACAATAAGAAGGTCTACCTAAATCAAGACTTGTGTGATATGTACGCATCGTTTTTAACGCAATGGTCATTGATTTGGTCCTTCTGATGCTAATCAAATTAGAACGAATTAATAATACTCCTAATAACCTCTTTCTTCGACAATCTTAAAGAACCAATGAAACAATAAGAAGGTCTCCCTAAATGAAGACTTATGTGAGATGTACGCATGGTTTTGGACGAGATAGTCATGGGTTTCTACTTTTGACGCTAATCAAACTACAACGAAGTAATAAAACTTTTAATCACATCTTTCTTTGTAAATTTGAAACAACCAATAAAACAATATAAAGGTAAATGAAGACTTGTGTGAGATATACGCATCGTTTTGGACGCGATAGTGATGTGATTGCTCCTTTTGATGCTAATTTCAACTAGAACGAAGTAATAGGACTCATAATCACCTATATTTTGAAAATTTGAGAGAACTAATGAAACAATAAGAAAGTCTTCCTAAATGAAGACTTGTGTGAGATGTACGCTTGGTTTTGGACGCGATAGTCATGGGTTTCTCCTTTTTAAAGCTAATCAAACTAGAACGAAGTAACACAGTCTCTTAATGACCTCTTTCTTAGTAAATTGAAAACAACAAATGAAACAATATGAAAGTCTCCCTAAATGAAGACTTGTGTTGAGATTTACGCATCGTTTTGGACGCGATAGTGATGGGATTGCTCCTTTTGATGCTAATTTCAACTAGAATGAAGTAGTAGGACTCATAATCACCTATATTTTAACAATTTGAGAGAACTAATCAAACAATAAAAAGGTCTTCCTAAATTACTTGTGTGAGATGTACGGAACGTTTTGAATGCACTAGTGATAGGATTGCTCTTTTTGGTGTTAATCAAACTAGAACGAAGTCATAGGACTCATAATCACCTCTTTCTTTGACAATTTGAGAGAACCAATGAAACAATAAGAAGGTCTCCCTAGATCAAGATTTGTGTGAGATGTACGCATCGTTTTTGACGCGATAGTCATTGATTTGGTCCTTTTGATGCTAATCAAATTAGAACGAATTAATAGGACTCCTAATCACCTCTTTCTTTGACAATTTTAGAGAACCAATGCAACAATAAGGAGGTCTCCCTAAATGAAGACTTGTGTGAGATGTACGCATGGTTTTGGACGCGATAGTCATGGGTTTCTCCTTTTGACGCTAATCAAACTAGAACGAAGTAATACAACTCTTAATCACCTCTTTCTTTGTAAATTTAAAACAACCAATGAAACAATATGAAGGTCTTCCTAAAAAAAGACTTGTGTGAGATCTACGCATCGTTTTGGACGTGATAGTATTGTGATTGCTCCTTTTCATGCTAATTTCAACTAAAACGAACTAATAGGACTCATAGTCACCTATATTTTGACAATTTGAGAGAACTAATGAAACAATAAGAAAGTCTCCCTAAATGAAGACTTGTGTGAGATGTACGCATGGTTTTGGACGCGATAGTTATGGGTTTCACCTTTTTAAAGCTAATCAAACTAGAACGAAGTAACACAGTCTCTTAATCACAACTTTCTTTTTAAATTCGAAACAACCAATGAAACAATATGAAGGTCTCCCTAAATGAAGACTTGTGTGAGATCTACGCATCATTTTGGACGCGATAGTGATGGCATTGCTCCTTTTGATGCTAATTTCAACTAAAATGAAGTAATAGGACTCATAATAAGCTATAATTTGACAATTTGAGAGAACTAATCATACAATAAAAAGGTCTCCCTAAATGAAGACTTGTGTGAGATGTACGGATCGTTTTGAATGCACTAGTGATATGATTGCTCCTTTTGATGTTAATCAAACTAGAACGAAGTCATAGGACTCATAATCACCTCTTTCTTTGACAATTTGAGAGAACCAATGAAACAATAAGAAGGTCTCCCTAGATCAAGACTTGTGTGAGATGTACGCATCGTTTTTAACGCGATGATCATTGCTTTAGTCCTTTTGATGCTAATCAAATTAGAACGAATTAATAGGACTCTTAATCACCTCTTTCTTTTTGACAATTTTAGAGAACCAATGAAACAATAAGAAGGTCTCCCTAAATGAAGACTTGTGTGAGATGTACGCATGGTTTTGGACGCGATAGTCATGGGTTTCTCCTTTTGACGCTAATCAAACTAGAACGAAGTAATACAACTCTTAATCCCCTCTTTCTTTGTAAATTCGAAACAGCCAATGAAACAATATGAAGATCTCCCTAAATGAAGATTTGTGTGAGATCTACGCATCCTTTGGACGCGATAATGATGTTATTGCCCCTTTTGAGGCTAATTTCAACTAGAACGAAGTAATAGGATTCATAATCGCAAATATTTTGATAATTTTAAAGAACCAATGAAACAATAAGAACGTCTCCCTAAATGAAGACTTGTGTGAGATTTACACATGGTTTTGGATGCGATAGTCATGGGTTTGTCCTTTTGACACTAATAAAACTAGAACAAAGTAAAACAACTCTTAATCACCTCTTTCTTTGTAAATTCGAAACAACCAATGAAATAATATGAAGGTCTCCCTAAATGAAGACTTGTGTGAGATCTGTGCATCGTTTGGGACGCGATAGTGATGAGATTGCTCCTTTTGATGCTAATTTCAACTAGAATGATGTAATACAACTCTTAATAACATCTTTCTTTGTAAATTCGAAACAACCAATGAAATAATATGAAGGTCTCACTAAATGAAAACTTGTGTGAGATCTACGCATCGTTTTGGACGCGATAGTGATGGGATTGCTCCTATTGATTCTAATTTCAACTAGAACGAAATAATACAACTCTCAATCACATCTTTCTTTGTAAATTCAAAACAACCAATGAAATAATATGAAGGTCTCCCTAAATGAAGACATGTGTGAGATCTACGCATCGTTTTGGGCTCGATAGTGATGTGACTGCACCTTTTGATGCTAATCAAATTAGAACGAATTAATAGGACTCCTAATCACCTCTTTCTTTGACAATTTTAGAGAGCCAATGAAACAATAAGAAGGTCTCCCTAAATGAAGACTTGTGTGAGATGTACGCATGGTTTTGGACGCGATAGTCATGGGTTTCTCCTTTTGACGCTAATCAAACTAGAACAAAGTAATACAACTCTTAATCACCTATTTCTTTGTAAATTCCAAAGAACCAATGAAACAATATGAAGGTCTTCCTAAATGAAGACTTGTGTGAGATCTACGCATCGTTTTGGACGTGATAGTGATGTGATTGCTCCTTTTGATGCTAATTTCAACTAGAACGAAGTAATGTGACTCATAATCACCTATATTTTGACAATTTGAGAGAACTAATGAAACAATAAGAAAGTCTCCCTAAATTAAGACTTGTGTGAGATGTACGCATGGTTTTGGACGCGATAGTGATGGGATTGCTCCTTTTGATGCTAATTTCAACTAGAATGAAGTAATAGGATTCGTAATCACCTATATTTTGACAATTTGAGAGAACTAATCAAACAATAAGAAGGTCTCCCTAAATGAAGACTTGTGTGAGATGTACGTATCGTTTTGAATGCACTAGTGATAGGATTGCTCTTTTTGATGTTAATCAATCTAGAACGAAGTCATAGGACTCATAATCACCTCTTTCTTTAACAATTTGAGAGAACCAATGAAACAATAAGAAGGTCTCCCTAAATCAAGACTTGTGTGAGATGTACACATCTTTTTTAACGCGATAGTAATTGATTTGGTCCTTTTGATGCTAATCAAATTAGAACGAATTAATAGGACTCCTAATCACCTCTTTCTTTAACAATTTTAGAGAGCCAATGAAATAATTAGAAGGTCTCCCTAAATGAAGACTTGTGTGAGATGTACGCATGGTTTTGGACGCGATAGTCATGGGTTTCTCCTTTTGACGCTAATCAAACTAGAACGAAGTAATACAACTATTAATCACCTATTTCTTTGTAAATTCCAAAGAACCAATGAAACAATATGAAGGTCTTCCTAAATGAAGACTTGTGTGAGATCTACGCATCGTTTTGGACGTGATAGTGATGTGATTGCTCCTTTTGATGCTAATTTCAACTAGAACGAAGTAATGTGACTCATAATCACCTATATTTTGACAATTTGAGAGAACTAATGAAACAATAAGAAAGTCTCCCTAAATGAAGACTTGTGTGAGATGTACGCATGGTTTTGGACGCGATAGTCATGGGTTTCACTTTTTTAAAGTTAATCAAACTAGAACGAAGTAACACAGTCTCTTAATCACCACTTTCTTTGTAAATTCGAAACAACCGATGAAACAATATGAAGGTCTCCCTAAATGAATACTTGTGTGAGATGTACGCATCGTTTTGGACGCGATAGCGATGGGATTGCTCCTTTTGTTGCTAATTTCAACTAGAATGAAGTACTAGGACTCATAATCACCTATATTTTAACAATTTGTGAGAACTAATCAAACAAAAAGAAGGTCTCCCTAAATAAAGACTTGTGTGAGATGTACGGATCGTTTTGAATGCACTAATGATAGGATTGCTCCTTTTGATGTTAATTAAACTAGAACGAATTCATAGGACTCATAATCACCACTTTCTTTGACAATTTGAGAGAACCAATGAAACAATAAGAAGGTCTCCCTAGATCAAGACTTGTGTGAGATGTACGCATCGTTTTTAACGCGATGATCAGTGCTTTGGTCCTTCTGATGCTAATCAAATTAGAACGAATTAATAGGACTCCTAATCACCTCTTTCTTTGACAATTTTAAAGAACCAAAGAAACAATAAGAAGGTATCCCTAAATGAAGACTTGTGTGAGATGCACGCATGGTTTTGGACGCGATAGTCATGGGTTTCTCCTTTTGACGCTAATCAAACTAGAACGAAGTAATACAACTCTTAATGACCTCTTTCTTTCTAAATACAAAACAACCAATGAAACAATATGAAGGTCTCCCTAAATGAAGACTTGTGTGAGATCTACGCATCGTTTTGGACGCGATAATGATGTGATTGCTCATTTTGATGCTAATTTCAACTAGAACGAAGTAATAGGACTCATCATCACCTATATTTTGACAATTTGAGAGAACTTATGAAACAATAAGAAGGTCCCCCTAAATGAAGACTTGTGTGAGATGTACGCATGGTTTTGGTCGCGATAGTCATGGGTTTCTCCTTGTGACGCTAATCAAACTAGAACGAAGTAACACAGTCTCTTAATTACCTCTTTCTTTGTTAATTCGAAACGACCAATGAAACATTATGAAGGTCTCCCTAAATGAAAACTTGTGTGAGATCTACGCATCGTTTTGGACTCGATTGTGATGGAATTGCTCCTTTTGATGCTAATTTCAACTAGAATAAGGTAATAGGATTCATAATCACCTATATTCTAACAATTTGAAAGAACTAATCAAACAATAAGAAGGTCTCCCTAAATGAAGACTTGTTTGAGATGTACGGATCGTTTTGAATGTACTAGTGATAGGATTGCTCCTTTCGATGTTAATCAAACTAGAACGAAGTCATAGGACTCATAATCACCTCTTTCTTTGACAATTTGAGAGAATCAATGAAACAATAAGAAGGTCTCCCTAAATCAAGAATTGTGTGAGATCTACGTATCGTTTTGGACGCGATAATGATGTGATTGCTCATTTTGATGCTAATTTCAACTAGAACGAAGTAATAGGACACATCATCACCTATATTTTGACAATTTGAGAGAACTAATGAAACAATAAGAAGGTCTCCCTAAATGAAGACCTGTGTGAGATGTACGCATGGTTTTGGATGCGATAGTCATGGGTTGAAAGTAGTATGCATACAAGCCAATCATGTATGATGATAAAGCATATACTTTGGAGGCAATCTTATTTATTTATTAATAAAAATATTCATTTATTAAAGGCATTTAATTATCTACATGGTGCTATTTTTATAATATGTAAATAACCCATAGTTTTAAGCAATGCTTTTAGAATCATGATGATGATCATGCCAATGAGATCTAAATTCTTATAAAGCTCTAAAACTAAAATAGTTCCTAATCATGGGATTACTAAAAAGGGGATTAGTAAATCCGGATAGATTAGTACATATGTTGCTTGCTCATTAGATGAGGATGATTGATCTCATAATCATTTGTGTGGAGACACTAAAGCAAGTATGTAGGTGCTTATTGGAGAATAAGTTCACTGAACGTGACTCGCTATGGAATACCTAATGGAGTTTTACTCGCCTGTCAATAGGAATTCCTAATGTGATAGTAGTACAAGTGATCCTTGGACTTGAGATCATCATAGTATCTTGTATGTAATGAATTATACTTTGACTTATTCCTTAAAGCCCTTTAGGGTATATAAAAGGGTATGCTTGGGTATAATGAGTTACATATGGAGACAATGAATGATCAATAAAGAATCTACCACCTCTAGTAAAGGAGGAGATATGTCCTATGTGATTTGTTAAATGACAACCCAGGAATCCTTGGCCAAGGTAAAATGAAATTAGAAAGGAGTTTCTAATTTACATTATTTGGAGTTGTGCATTTTCTAATCGAAATACATATAATTAAATAAAATAAGACTTGACAGTAAATTCATGTCTTATATTTAATTGGGACATTGTATGGTGGAAGGATTGAATTGTATGGTAACTATTTACTCACAGGTTCTTTTATGATTAATGTTGAAATCTATATTATCTGGAAAGTCGTTGATCGCTAGGGAGGCTTATCCCTATTGTAGAATAAATATTATTTATTTAAATAGATTATTAGTTTAATTTATTTATTTAAATAAGATTAGAATTGTTCTAATTGATTTATTCACAACCGGTTTAATATGGAGAACCTAAAGGGTCACACCATAAAAGGAAGAATAATTATTTAAGAAGGTAATGGCATAATCGTAATAATGCATTAAGTGAAATTAATTTTAAATTAAAATTTTTTTAAAAAGAAGACAAAAATAGGCACAATGTTTCTCTCTCTAGAAATTATGCTCTGTCTTCTCTCTAGACTTCGTTTCCTTGCCTGCCCTCCTTTTGCCCCCACCTAATTTTTCCAGCCTTCACCTAATTTCACCGGTCCTCTCTCTTAGCCGTTTGTGACTTTGGCTTTCCTTTTTGGTTACTGTCCTCTTCCGTTTCTCCTTTTTTCCTTCCCTTTTCCCTTTTGTTTTCTCCGGTCTTCTCGCCGTCCCCTTTCCTTCTCCCTCGTAGCCTCTGGGTTCTTGTCTACTCTGGCTTGCCATCCTTTTGTTCTGGTCCCATGGTAGATCACCAGCACCTTTCCGCCGGGAACTCTGAGAGCTCCCAGTCTCGTGACTTCTTTGCCGAGTTTGGGGTTTCCAAACCTAACTCCCCCGTTACTTCCATCGAAATGGGTGAATCGGAGGCTATTCCCCATTTTGTGTCCTTCAGTTCGGATGAATCTTCTGCTTCTGAGGTCCCCTTGGGGGATAATCTCGGTCCGGTGTCTCCTTCGGCTGCTCAAGAGATTTTTAGAGCAGCCCAGTACTTCTCTAGGAACGATCGAGAAGAAGGTCTTGCCGAAAGGAAAAAGAATGTTAAGCTTATGGCTTATTTATCTGCTCTTGGCCTTCCGTTGGCAGATGTAAACGACCTACCCACTATTGGAACCTTTGCTGCCATAGCAAATGCACGCAAAGTATTCGATGATTGTCCTGTGTTTGGAAATGGACCCTCTAAGGCTGCCTCCCCTGTTTCGGTGTCTGGCAGCTCTCTTATTCCCACGTATTGTGTTGGTGAGACTTCTAAACCCCCTTCTCTGCTTGACCCAATAGGTCAGCTGCTGCCTAGGTCTCCCCCTCTACGGGTTAGCCCCTCGTCTGGGCCATGCCCTGGCGTTGGCCCTGGCTTTGGTAGGCCCAACCATGCACCCCCCTTGGAAGAAGGAGAGATTCCAAGCCCTGCTGCTGGCATCTCTAAGTCTTGGTGTGATATTGTCTCTGCTAATACCTCTAAATCTCTGGATTTATCCTTCTTCACTCCTTCTCCTGTCTCGGAAGATGGCAGTATCATTGTGAAACCTCCGGTGGAAGCCCTCTTAAGAGGGAACAAATTGTGGTCTTCTAGTCTTGTTGGATACTTTCTCCATTCTAAGTTACCTTATAAGGTAGTGGAGCCTACTGCACATCGTATTTGGGGTAACCTTGGGCTCCAAAAAGTTTTTCTCCATGAAAAGGGGTACTACATCTTTAAGTTCAAAATCGTCTTGGATAGGGACAATGTTCTGGCATCAGGCCCTTGGCACTTTGCTTCTAAAGTTGTTATTCTTTAGGCTTGGAAGGCAGGGGTTGAAATATCTAAGTCTGAGTGCTCAAAAGTTCCCATCTGGGTTAAATTAAGCAAAGTTCCTTTTCCTTACTGGTCTGCTGATGGTATTAGCTACATTGCTAGCAATATTGGTAAACCTCTTTTTGCTGATGATATGACTGCAAAATTGGACCCTATGAGTTTTGCTAGAGTTTGTATTGAGATTGATGCTAGCTTCTCTTTCCCGAGCTCCATCAAAGTTGTTGTCTTTGATGAGGATTCACTAGAGGAAGTGGTGCTCCCTGTTACTGTGGATTATCAGAGCAAACCTCCCTCATGCCAGGCTTGTAATGTTTTTGGTCACTCTTCCTTAAAATGTCCAAAATCTGATTTCCAGTGGATTCCCAAGGTTATTCATCCTGTCGCAGCTTCAGAAACCCCTGTCCCAGACCCCTTGCCTATTTTGTCTACTGGTGTTGCGGTCGTAAGTCCTTCTGGTACTCTGGAACTGGGTAGTTCGGTGTGGGTCACTGTCTCAAAAGGGGCAAAACCACCAGCTAGGGCTGTCTCTTTTTCCTCTCCTGGGAAGGAAAGTAACCCCTTTTCCCCTCTAGCAGGTTCTTCGCCGGGTCTACGAGCTTTATCTGATTCTGATTCCCCTATTGCCCACAATCCTATTGTGGACAAGATCAAGCTTGTTGATGAGAAAGACGTTAAGGATTTTCGCCTGAAGGCTAAAGCTGGGAAGGAACTCCCCAAGGAGGCAAAAAAGAGACTCAAAGGCCTTGGAGTCTCTTCTGCTCCAACTTAGTTTATGCTAGCTACATATAATGTCAGAGGTCTTAATAAGAAGCCGAAGCAGGCTTATGTTCGTCAAATGATTTCTGACAATAATATTTCTTTTGTTGGGCTGCTTGAAACTAGAGTCAAGGAACATAACTATTCCAGAATCTCAAACTCTGTCTGTAGGAACTGGAACTGGGGTTGTAACTATGACCACCATGCTAATGGTCGCATTTGGGTTGGATGGAATCCCATTATATGGAATGTGGATTTCCTTTTTGTTTCCTCCCAACTTATTCATTGTAAAGTCAAGCATCTCAATAGTAACTCTAATAGTTTTTTGTCTCTATTGTCTATGGGCTTAACTCAATTGTGGAGAGACGAGACTTATGGAACTCCTTAATTTCGCTTAATTCTAATAATTGTTGGTGTATTTTGGGAGACTTCAATGCCATCAGAGACCTGGCTGAGTCTGACAGAGCAAATGATTTGTTGAACTGTGGTATGGAGGATCTCCGTGACTGTTTGGAACACATTGGAGCTGAGGACATCCGTGGTGTTGGCCCCCTTTTCACCTGGTGGAATAACCAAGTTGAGCATCCCATCCTCAGGAAGCTGGATAGGGCTATCGGTAACGAGGTCTGGTTCTCCTCCTTTCCAAATGCTCAGGTCACCTTTGGGCCAAGAGGTATCTCGGACCATTCTCCAGTTTTTCTCAACACTGGCTCCCTCCTTGCCTCTTCAAGGAAACCATTTCAGTTCTTTAATCATTTGACTAAACTTGATGGGTTCCTTGAATGTGTTGCTGACATCTGGAGTCGTCCCGTGCTTGGGAATCCATTCCGTATTTTCTCTGAAAAGCTGAAAATGACTAAGAGGGCCCTTATCTCTCTAAACAGAATTTCTGGCAATGTTACCACTTCAGTTAAAATAGCCACAGATGCTCTTCACTGTACTCAAACCCTTCTTCAGGATAGGCCTAGGGATTTGGCTCTCATTGAATCTGAAAAACTTTGCCTTCATTCGCTTTGGAAAGCTCTCGAAGTGGAGGAAACTCTTTTGCAACAAAAGTCTAGGGTTAATTGGTTGGCTTTGGGGGACCGCAATTCTAAGTTCTTTTTCAACATGGTCAAGAGTAGATGGAATTCTAATAAGATTCTGTCCATTCAGAATGATGTTGGAGTTCTTGTTCATGGACAGCAGGCGGTGGAATCGGTTGCCACTAAGTACTTCCAGGATCTGTTTAACCCAGAGTCTGTCACTAATTTGCAACAGGTTTGGGATGTTCCTCCTGCTCAAGTTATTAGTCCGGGCCAGGCTGGCCTTCTCACTGCCCCTGTCACTGATGAGGAAATTCTCTCCACTTTAAATTCCATGAAGAAGTTTAAAAGCCCTGGCCCTGATGGGTTTAATGTGAATTTCTTCACTCACTGTTGGGACATTGTGGGTACTGATTTCTCAAATCTTGTTAAACACTTTTTCGCCACAAGCTATATGCCTAAGGGTATTAACTCTACGGCTATCGCCCTCATTCCCAAATGTGCAACCCCGTCTGCA
Organism: Panax stipuleanatus; assembly: GCA_020205555.1. Taxonomy (NCBI): domain Eukaryota; kingdom Viridiplantae; phylum Streptophyta; class Magnoliopsida; order Apiales; family Araliaceae; genus Panax; species Panax stipuleanatus. Next base: position 38,335 of record JAINUT010002642.1, read on the forward strand.
ATGTCTGACTTCCGACCCATTTCTTGTTGCAACACTATTTATAAGTGCATTTCTAAGATTCTTGCGTCCAGGCTAAGTCTGTCTTGCCCTCTGTTATTGGTAAGTCCCAATCCGCCTTCATCAAGGGGAGGAGTATCAGTGACAATATCCTTCTTGCTCAAGACCTCCTTAGAAATTATCATCGTTCCTCTGGCCCTCCTCGGTGTGCCCTTAAAATTGATCTTAGAAAGGCTTTTGATACAGTTAACTGGGATTTTCTCCTTTCTTCTCTGCATCTTTTTCACTTTCCTCCCATCTTCATTAGATGGATTCGAGCTTGTATCTCCACAGCTATGTTCTCTATTAAGGTCAACGGTTCCCTTGCGGGTTATTTTGGTAGTAAATGCGGTTTAAGACAAGGCGACCCCTTATCCCCTTACCTGTTTGTGCTAGTCATGGAAATGCTCTCCTCTAAGATCTCGAAAGATGTCTTACTCCCGGATTTCAAATTTCACTGGAGAACTAAAGATTGTAACCTAACCCATCTTTTCTTTGCGGATGACATCATGGTGTTTTGCCATGCCAATGTAAATTCTGTTAACATCATCAACTCTTGCATCCAATCATTCTCTCTCTTTTCTGGCCTCCTTCCAAATGTTTACAAAAGTCAATGCTTTCTTGCCAATACGGACCTAAGAACCTCCACTGATATTTTATCTTTGCTTGGGTTTCAAGTGGGCACCCTTCCTGTCAAATTCCTGGGGGTTCCTCTTATCTCCTCTAAGCTTTCTTTCTCGGACTGTGTTCCACTTATCCACCGAATCACCTCCAAAGTTTCATCTTGGACTTCTATTTCCTTAGCATACTCTGGACGTCTTCAGCTTATCAAATCTGTCTTATTCTCCATCCAGTCTTATTGGAGCAACCATTTCATTTTCCCCAAAGCTGTGTCCAGGGCTATTCAATCCATCCTTTGCCGGTTCCTATGGAAAGGTCCTTCCCTGGGTAAATCTGGCTCTCGTGTCGCTTGGCAAAAGCTTTGCCACCCAGTTTCGGAAGGGGGTCTAGGAATCAAAAGTATCATTGATTGGAACAATTCTCTGATTTTGATGCATTTAATTGATATCATCCGGGCTGATTCGCCCTCCTTATGGGCTTCTTGGGTTAACACAACTGTCTTGAAAGGGAGAAATTTCTGGAACTATCTGGCCCCTTCTGATTGTTCCTGGATATGGAGACAGGTCCTCAAGCTTAGGCCCCTTGCTAGAACCTTTATTTCTTATCATGTGGGTAATGGCTCCAACACTAGTCTTTGGTATGACCCCTGGATCAATGGCAACCCCATTAACCCCAGTCAAACCTTGCTTGCAAATTCTGGACTTTCTCCTATGGCAAAGGTGGCGGATATCATTATTGATTCCTCTTGGACTCTTCCCTTGAGCTTCCACCATGAGATGATTGAACTTAAGAGACTTATTGAAACTCAGCATTTCCGCCCCCTATCTCCCGACAGAATTGAATGGAATGGTTCCTCTATAGTGCGTATCAAAGCTCGGCATATCTGGGATTCAATTAGATCCAAACAGGCTTCTCCGAATTGGCACAAAATTGTTTGGCATAAGCTTCATGTTCCACGATTTTCTTTTATCCTATGGTTGGGATTCCTTAAAAAGCTTCCTACTAATGATATTACTAGGCATTACTCCTCAGGCAGAATTTCCCCTTGCCCTTTTTGTCAGAGACATGATGAAAGCTTTGATCACTTATTTTTTGAATGCTCTTTCTCTTCATCCATTTTGCAGCAGGCCTTAGAGCTTGGTGACTGGTCTAATGTCCCCAAAGACTGGATTGGGCTTACTTCCTTTCTCATTTCTTTCCAAGGCAGAAGATTGACAAAACACATTCTTTATCTTACTTTTGCTGCTACCTTCTACAAGGTTTGGGAAGCTAGAAATAGAAAGATTCATATGGACAAGCTTTCCCTCTCTTCCTGCGTTGTTAGGGATATCATCAACATTGTTAAGTCAAGGTTGTCTTCATCCTCTCGTTTTATTAAAGCATCTCATACAAATCAGTACTACTGTAAATGGTTACTTCTGTAATCACTACTGTTTGGTTTTGCTGCTGGTTTCGATTACTGCTAGGGGCTGATCCCTGCTGGGCTTCACTTCTGGCTACAGGCTGCTTATCTTGGGGTTGCAGTTCTGGCAGACTTTGGGGTTTGCTGGGATTCTACTGGGATTCTACTGGGATTCCTAGCTGCTTGTCAGCTCTATGCTTGCTGTGTTGCCAGCTGCTGTCCTCGTCTAGGTGGTCCTACACAGCTGTTATGTTTGGCTTGGCCTCTGCCTTCTCTTGTTGCTGCTGCTACAGGCTTTGGAGCTTGGTGACTGGTCTAATGTCCTACACATCCCTGCTGCTTCTCCTTGCTTTTTGTCCTTGCTGCTGGGTTACACTTCTGGCTGCATGCTGCCTCTCCTGTTTTGCAGCCATTTTGCTATTTTTTAGCAAAAAAGTGATAGGATTCGGGAGTTGGCTACTGGTTTCGAATTGTTTGGGTTGGGTTGGTTGGAGAATTTTTTGGGTTTCTGATGCCTTGGGCTTTGATTTGTTTTGGGTTGTTTGGTTTCGGCCGGCTCGGTACGGTTGTTTTGATTTTGTTTTGGCCGGTTCGGTTTGGTTTGGCTAGGCTGGGTCTTCTGGGCTTCTTATTTGGTCTGTTTGGAGTCTGTTTTGAGCCCTTTGTTTTAGGCTGCTGTGGTTTGCTGTGGTTTTGTACAGCCGGCTCATGCTTTTTTCTTGGTGATTCATGTGCTGGCTGTAGCTGTGTTTTACGTTGATGGTTCGGGTTTTTGGCTGCTGTGGGTCTATGGTCTGCTGCAACAGCTGGTCGGTGGTCTGCTACATTGGTGTGGTCTATGGTCTGCTGCACCAGCTGGGATCTGGTCTGGCCCTGTAGGGATCTGGTCCTATGAATTTGCTTGGGTCAAGTGATCTGGTCTGGGCCTCCTGCTGTGAATTTGCTTGGGTCTGCTGATTTTTACAGCTTTGCCAGTTCTGCAAATTTTACAGCTTTGTTGTCATTGTTTTTTCTTTGGGTTTAATTGGTTCCCACCGGAATCTGGATTCCCGCCGAAATCTGGGCTCCTTCCGGTTCTTCTGATGTTTCGTGTTGGTTAAGGCTGTGTTGGCTCCGGGTGGTCTGGTTGGGGCCGGATGTTTTGGACTGTTGGCTTTGGGGCTGCTATTCCGCTTCGGGGTGGTTCTTGCCTTTTGGTCTAATTGGTTGGGGGGGGCCCCATTGCTTCTTCATGGTTCACGATTTGGACTCTTTGATGTGGGCCCCATGTTTGTTGGGCCGGCTGTTACCCTGTATGGTTTTTGTATTGTTTGTTCCTTGTAATAGGGTTGGTTTTTAGTCCATCTTGTATGACTACTTTTTATAGTTATGACATCATAGGGTTTGTCCTATGATGTCTATGCTATATCCTATTGGAGTCCTCCAATGTCCCCTGTAACCTGTTTTATTTATTATAGTTTAAAAATTTAGCAAAAAATAATGATGTCTCCTTAAATGAAGACTTGTGTGAGATGTACGCATCGTTTTTAACGCGATAGTCACGGGATTGCTACTTTTGATGCTAATCAAACTAGAACGAAGTTATAGGACTCCTAATCACCTCTTTCTTTGACTATTTTAGAGAATCAATGAAATAATAAGGTTTCTTAAATGAAGACTTGTGTGAGATGTACGCATCATTTTGAACGTGATAGTCATGGTATTGCTCCTTTTGATAATAATCAAACTAGAATGAAGTTATAGGACTCCTAATCACCTCTTTCTTTGAGAATTTTAGAGAATCAACGAAACAACAAGAAGGTCTCCCTAAATGATGAGTTGTGTGAGATGTACGCATGGTTTTGAACGCGATAGTCATGGGTTTCTCTTTTTGACGCTAATCAAACTAGAACAAAATAATACAACTTTTAATCACCTCTTTCTTTGTAAATTTGAAACAACCAATGAAACAATATGAAGGTCTCCCTAAATAAAGACTTGTGTGAGATCTGCGCATCGTTTTGGACACGATAGTGATGGGATTGCTCCTTTTGATGCTAATTTCAACTAGAACGAAGTAATAGGACTAATAATCAGGTATATTTTGACAATTTGAGAGAACTAATGAAAAAAAATAAGAAGGTGTCCCTTAACGAAGACTTGTGTTAGATGTACGGATCGTTTTAAAGGCACTAGTGATAGGATTGCTCCTTTTGAGGCTAATCAAACTAGAACAAAGTCATAGGACTCTTAATCACATCTTTCTTTGACAGTTTGAGAGAACCAATGAAATAATACGAAAGTCTCCCTAAATCAAGACTTGTGTGAGATGTACGCATGGTTTTTAACGCGATAGTCATGGGATAGCTCCTTTTGATGCTAATCAAATTAGAACGAAGTAAAAGGACTCCTAATCACCTCTTTCTATGACAATTCTAGAGAACCAATGAAATAATAAGAAGGCCTCCTTAAATGAAGATGTACACATCGTTTTGAACGCGATAGTCATGGGATTGTTTCTTCTGATGCTAATCAAACTAGAACGAAGTTATAGGACTCCTAATCACCTCTTTCTTTGACAATTTTAGGGAACCAATGAAACAATAAGAAGGTCTTCCTAAATGAAGACTTGTGTGAGGTCTACGCATCGTTTTGGATGCGATAGTGATGAGATTACTCCTTTTGATGCTAATTTTAACTAGAACGAAGTAATAGGACTCGTAATCACCTATATTTTGACAATTTGAGAGAACTAATGAAACAATAAGAAGGTTTACCTAAATGAAAACTTGCGTGAGAAGTACGAATCGTTTTGAAGATACTAGTGATAGGATTGCTCCTTTGATGCTAATCAAACTAGAACGAAGTCATAGGACTCATAATCACATCTTTCTTTGACTCTTTGAGAGAACCAATGAAACAATAAAAAGGTTTCCATAAATCAAAATTTGTGTACGATGTACGCATCGTTTTTAATGCGATAGTCATGGGATTGCTCCTTTTGATGCTAATCAAATTAGAACGAAGTAATAGGACTCCTAATCACCTCTTTCTTTGACAATTTTAGAGAACCAATGAAACAATAATGATGTCTCCTTAAATGAAGACTTGTGTGAGATGTACGCATCGTTTTTAACGCGATAGTCACGGGATTGCTACTTTTGATGCTAATCAAACTAGAACGAAGTTATAGGACTCCTAATCACCTCTTTCTTTGACTATTTTAGAGAATCAATGAAATAATAAGGTTTTCTTAAATGAAGACTTGTGTGAGATGTACGCATCATTTTGAACGTGATAGTCATGGTATTGCTCCTTTTGATACTAATCAAACTAGAATGAAGTTATAAGACTCCTAATCACCTCTTTCTTTGATAATTTTAGAGAATCAATGAAACAACAAGAATGTCTCCCAAAATGATGACTTGTGTGAGATGTACGCATCATTTTGAACGTGATAGTCATGGTATTGCTCCTTTTGATAATAATCAAACTAGAATGAAGTTATAGGACTCCTAATTACCTCTTTCTTTGACAATTTTAGAGAATCAATGAAACAACAAGAAGGTCTCCCTAAATGATGACTTGTGTGAGATGTACGCATGGTTTTGAACGCGATAGTCATGGGTTACTCCTTTTGACGCTAATCAAACTAGAACGAAATAATACAACTTTTAATCACCTCTTTCTTTGTAAATTTGAAACAACCAATGAAACAATATGAAGGTCTCCCTAAATAAAGACTTGTGTGAGATCTGCGCATCGTTTTGGACACGATAGTGATGGGATTGCTCCTTTTGATGCTAATTTCAACTAGAACGAAGTAATAGGACTAATAATCAGGTATATTTTGACAATTTGAGAGAACTAATGAAAAAAAATAAGAAGGTGTCCCTTAACGAAGACTTGTGTTAGATGTACGGATCGTTTTGAAGGCACTAGTGATAGGATTGCTCCTTTTGAGGCTAATCAAACTAGAACAAAGTCATAGGACTCTTAATCACATCTTTCTTTGACAGTTTGAGAGAACCAATGAAATAATACGAAAGTCTCCCTAAATCAAGACTTGTGTGAGATGTACGCATCGTTTTTAACGCGATAGTCATGGGATAGCTCCTTTTGATACTAATCAAATTAGAACGAAGTAAAAGGACTCCTAATCACCTCTTTCTATGACAATTCTAGAGAACCAATGAAATAATAAGAAGGCCTCCTTAAATGAAGATGTACACATCGTTTTGAACGCGATAGTCATGGGATTGTTTCTTCTGATGCTAATCAAACTAGAACGAAGTTATAGGACTCCTAATCACCTCTTTCTTTGACAATTTTAGGGAACCAATGAAACAATAAGAAGGTCTTCCTAAATGAAGACTTGTGTGAGGTCTACGCATCGTTTTGGATGCGATAGTGATGAGATTGCTCCATTTGATGCTAATTTTAACTAGAACGAAGTAATAAGACTCGTAATCACCTATATTTTGACAATTTGAGAGAACTAATGAAACAATAAGAAGGTTTACCTAAATGCAAACTTGCGTGAGAAGTACGAATCGTTTTGAAGATACTAGTGATAGGATTGCTCCTTTGATGCTAATCAAACTAGAACGAAGTCATAGGACTCATAATCACATCTTTCTTTGACTGTTTGAGAGAACCAATGAAATAATAAGAAGGTTTCCATAAATCAAAATTTGTGTGCGATGTAAGCATCGTTTTTAATGCGATAGTCATGGGATTGCTCCTTTTGATGCTAATCAAACTAGAACGAAGTTATAGGACTCCTAATCACCTCTTTCTTTGACTATTTTAGAGAATCAATGAAATAATAAGGTTTTCTTAAATGAAGACTTGTTACGCATCATTTTGAACGTGATAGTCATGGTATTGCTCCTTTTGATAATAATCAAACTAGAATGAAGTTATAGGACTCCTAATCACCTCTTTCTTTGATAATTTTAGAGAATCAATGAAACAACAAGAAGGTCTCCCTAAATGATGACTTGTGTGAGATGTACGCATGGTTTTGAACGCGATAGTCATGGGTTTCTCTTTTTGACTCTAATCAAACTAGAACGAAATAATACAACTTTTAATCACCTCTTTCTTTGTAAATTTGAAACAACCAATGAAACAATATGAAGGTCTCCCTAAATAAAGACTTGTGTGAGATCTGCGCATCGTTTTGGACACGATAGTGATGGGATTGCTCCTTTTGATGCTAATTTAAACTAGAACGAAGTAATAGGACTAATAACCAGGTATATTTTGACAATTTGAGAGAACTAATGAAAGAAAATAAGGTGTCTCTTAACGAAGACTTGTGTTAGATGTACGGATCGTTTTGAAGGCACTAGTGATAGAATTGCTCCTTTTGAGGCTAATCAAACTAGAACAAAGTCATAGGACTCTTAATCACATCTTTCTTTGACAGTTTGAGAGAACCAATGAAATAATACGAAAGTCTCCCTAAATCAAGACTTGTGTGAGATGTACGCATCGTTTTTAACGCGATAGTCATGGGATAGCTCCTTTTGATGCTAATCAAATTAGAGCGAAGTAAAAGGACTCCTAATCACCTCTTTCTATGACAATTCTAGAGAACCAATGAAATAATAAGAAGGCCTCCGTAAATGAAGATGTACACATCGTTTTGAACGCGATAGTCATGGGATTGTTTCTTCTGATGCTAATCAAACTAGAACGAAGTTATAGGACTCCTAATCACCTATTTCTTTGACAATTTTAGGGAACCAATGAAACACTAAGAAGGTCTTCCTAAATGAAGACTTGTGTGAGGTCTACGCATAGTTTTGGATGCGATAGTGATGAGATTGCTCCTTTTGATGCTAATTTTAACTAGAATGAAGTAATAGGACTCGTAATCACCTATATTTTGACAATTTGAGAGAACAAATGAAACAATAAGAAGGTTTACCTAAATGAAAACTTGCGTGAGAAGTACGAATCGTTTTGAAGATACTAGTGATAGGATTGCTCCTTTGATGCTAATCAAACTAGAACGAAGTCATAGGACTCATAATCACATCTTTCTTTGACTATTTGAGAGAACCAATGAAACAATAAGAAGGTTTCCATAAATCAAAATTTGTGTGCGATGTACGCATCGTTTTTAATGCGATAGTCATGGGATTGCTCCTTTTGATGCTAATCAAATTAGAACGAAGTAATAGGACTCCTAATCACCTCTTTCTTTGACAATTTTAGAGAACCAATGAAACAATAATGATGTCTCCTCAAATGAAGACTTGTGTGAGATGTACGCATCGTTTTTAACGCGATAGTCACGGGATTGCTACTTTTCATGCTAATCAAACTAGAACGAAGTTATAGGACTCCTAATCACCTCTTTCTTTGACTATTTTAGAGAATCAATGAAATAATAAGGTTTTCTTAAATGAAGACTTGTTACGCATCATTTTGAACGTGATAGTCATGGTATTGCTCCTTCTGATAATAATCAAACTAGAATGAAGTTATAAGACTCCTAATCACCTCTTTCTTTGATAATTTTAGAGAATCAATGAAACAACAAGAATGTCTCCCAAAATGATGACTTGTGTGAGATGTACGCATCATTTTGAACGTGATAGTCATGGTATTGCTCCTTTTGATAATAATCAAACTAGAATGAAGTTATAGGACTCCTAATCACCTCTTTATTTGACAATTTTAGAGAATCAATGAAACAACAAGAAGGTCTCCCTAAATGATGACTTGTGTGAGATGTACGCATGGTTTTGAACGCGATAGTCATGGGTTTCTCTTTTGACGCTAATCAAACTAGAACGAAATAATACAACTTTTAATCACCTCTTTCTTTGTAAATTTGAAACAACCAATGAAACAATATGAAGGTCTCCCTAAATAAAGACTTGTGTGAGATCTGCGCATCGTTTTGGACACGATAGTGATGGGATTGCTCCTTTTGATGCTAATTTCAACTAGAACGAAGTAATAGGACTAATAATCAGGTATATTTTGACAATTTGAGAGAACTAATGAAAAAAATAAGAAGGTGTCCCTTAACGAAGACTTGTGTTAGATGTACGGATCGTTTTGAAGGCACTAGTGATAGGATTGCTCCTTTTGAGGCTAATCAAACTAGAACAAAGTCATAGGACTCTTAATCACATCTTTCTTTGACAGTTTGAGAGAACCAATGAAATAATACGAAAGTCTCCCTAAATCAAGACTTGTGTGAGATGTACGCATCGTTTTTAACGCGATAGTCATGGGATAGCTCCTTTTGATACTAATCAAATTAGAACGAAGTAAAAGGACTCCTAATCACCTCTTTCTATGACAATTCTAGAGAACCAATGAAATAATAAGAAGGCCTCCTTAAATGAAGATGTACACATCGTTTTGAACGCGATAGTCATGGGATTGTTTCTTCTGATGCTAATCAAACTAGAACGAAGTTATAGGACTCCTAATCACCTCTTTCTTTGACAATTTTAGGGAACCAATGAAACAATAAGAAGGTCTTCCTAAATGAAGACTTGTGTGAGGTCTACGCATCGTTTTGGATGCGATAGTGATGAGATTGCTCCTTTTGATGCTAATTTTAACTAGAACGAAGTAATAGGACTCGTAATCACCTATATTTTGACAATTTGAGAGAACTAATGAAACAATAAGAAGGTTTACCTAAATGAAAACTTGCGTGAGAAGTACGAATCGTTTTGAAGATACTAGTGATAGGATTGCTCCTTTGATGCTAATCAAACTAGAACGAAGTCATAGGACTCATAATCACATCTTTCTTTGACAATTTGAGAGAACCAATGAAACAATAAGAAGGTTTCATAAATCAAAATCTATGTGCGATGTACGCATCGTTTTTAATGCGATAGTCATGGGATTGCTCCTTTTGATGCTAATCAAATTAGAACGAACTAATAGGACTCCTAATCACCTCTTTCTTTGACAATTTTAGATAACCAATGAAACAATAATGATGTCTCCTTAAATGAAGACTTGTGTGAGATGTACGCATCGTTTTTAACGCGATAGTCACGGGATTGCTACTTTTGATGCTAATCAAACTAGAACGAAGTTATAGGACTCCTAATCACCTCTTTCTTTGACTATTTTAGAGAATCAATGAAATAATAAGGTTTTCTTAAATGAAGACTTGTGTGAGATGTACGCATCATTTTGAACGTGATAGTCATGGTATTGCTCCTTTTGATAATAATCAAACTAGAATGAAGTTATAGGACTCCTAATCACCTCTTTCTTTGATAATTTTAGAGAATCAATGAAACAACAAGAAGGTCTCCCTAAATGATGACTTGTGTGAGATGTACGCATGGTTTTGAACGCGATAGTCATGGGTTTCTCTTTTTGACGCTAATCAAACTAGAACGAAATAATACAACTTTTAATCACCTCTTTCTTTGTAAATTTGAAACAACCAATGAAACAATATGAAGGTCTCCCTAAATAAAGACTTGTGTGAGATCTGCGCATCGTTTTGGACACGATAGTGATGGGATTGCTCCTTTTGATGCTAATTTCAACTAGAACGAAGTAATAGGACTAATAATCAGGTATATTTTGACAATTTGAGAGAACTAATGAAAAAAATAAGAAGGTGTCTCTTAACGAAGACTTGTGTTAGATGTACGGATCGTTTTGAAGGCACTAGTGATAGGATTGCTCCTTTTGAGGCTAATCAAACTAGAACAAAGTCATAGGACTCTTAATCACATCTTTCTTTGACAGTTTGAGAGAACCAATGAAATAATACGAAAGTCTCCCTAAATCAAGACTTGTGTGAGATGTACGCATCGTTTTTAACGCGATAGTCATGGGATAGCTCCTTTTGATGCTAATCAAATTAGAACGAAGTAAAAGGACTCCTAATCACCTCTTTCTATGACAATTCTAGAGAACCAATGAAATAATAAGAAGGCCTCCTTAAATGAAGATGTACACATCGTTTTGAACGCGATAGTCATGGGATTGTTTCTTCTGATGCTAATCAAACTAGAACGAAGTTATAGGACTCCTAATCACCTATTTCTTTGACAATTTTAGGGAACCAATGAAACAATAAGAAGGTCTTCCTAAATGAAGACTTGTGTGAGGTCTACGCATCGTTTTGGATGCGATAGTGATGAGATTGCTCCTTTTGATGCTAATTTTAACTAGAACGAAGTAATAGGACTCGTAATCACCTATATTTTGACAATTTGAGAGAACTAATGAAACAATAAGAAGGTTTACCTAAATGAAAACTTGCGTGAGAAGTACGAATCGTTTTGAAGATACTAGTGATAGGATTGCTCCTTTGATGCTAATCAAACTAGAACGAAGTCATAGGACTCATAATCACATCTTTCTTTGACTATTTGAGTGAACCAATGAAACAATAAGAAGGTTTCCATAAATCAAAATTTGTGTGCGATGTACGCATCGTTTTTAATGCGATAGTCATGGGATTGCTCCTTTTGATGCTAATCAAATTAGAACGAAGTAATAGGACTCCTAATCACCTCTTTCTTTGACAATTTTAGAGAACCAATGAAACAATAATGATGTCTCCTTAAATGAAACTTGTGTGAGATGTACGCATCGTTTTTAACGCGATAGTCACGGGATTGCTACTTTTGATGCTAATCAAACTTAGAACGAAGTTATAGGACTCCTAATCACCTCTTTCTTTGACTATTTTAGAGAATCAATGAAATAATAAGGTTTTCTTAAATGAAGACTTGTTACGCATCATTTTGAACGTGATAGTCATGGTATTTCTCCTTCTGATAATAATCAAACTAGAATGAAGTTATAAGACTCCTAATCACCTCTTTCTTTGATAATTTTAGAGAATCAATGAAACAACAAGAATGTCTCCCAAAATGATGACTTGTGTGAGATGTACGCATAATTTTGAACGTGATAGTCATGGTATTGCTCCTTTTGATAATAATCAAACTAGAATGAAGTTATAGGACTCCTAATCACCTCTTTCTTTGACAATTTTAGAGAATCAATGAAACAACAAGAAGGTCTCCCTAAATGATGACTTGTGTGAGATGTACGCATGGTTTTGAACGCGATAGTCATGGGTTTCTCCTTTTGACGTTAATCAAACTAGAACGAAATAATACAACTTTTAATCACCTCTTTCTTTGTAAATTTGAAACAACCAATGAAACAATATGAAGGTCTCCCTAAATAAAGACTTGTGTGAGATCTGCGCATCGTTTTGGACACGATAGTGATGGGATTGCTCCTTTTGATGCTAATTTCAACTAGAACGAAGTAATAGGACTAATAATCAGGTATATTTTGACAATTTGAGAGAACTAATGAAAAAAAATAAGAAGGTGTCCCTTAACGAAGACTTGTGTTAGATGTACGGATCGTTTTGAAGGCACTAGTGATAGGATTGCTCCTTTTGAGGCTAATCAAACTAGAACAAAGTCATAGGACTCTTAATCACATCTTTCTTTGACAGTTTGAGAGAACCAATGAAATAATACGAAAGTCTCCCTAAATCAAGACTTGTGTGAGATGTATGCATCGTTTTTAACGCGATAGTCATGGGATAGCTCCTTTTGATACTAATCAAATTAGAATGAAGTAAAAGGACTCTTTATCACCTCTTTCTATGACAATTCTAGAGAACCAATGAAATAATAAGAAGGCCTCCTTAAATGAAGATGTACACATCGTTTTGAACGCGATAGTCGTGGGATTGTTTCTTCTGATGCTAATCAAACTAGAACGAAGTTATAGGACTCCTAATCACCTCTTTCTTTGACAATTTTAGGGAACCAATGAAACAATAAGAAGGTCTTCCTAAATGAAGACTTGTGTGAGGTCTACGCATCGTTTTGGATGCGATAGTGATGAGATTGCTCCTTTTGATGCTAATTTTAACTAGAACGAAGTAATAGGACTCGTAATCACCTCTATTTTGACAATTTGAGAGAACTAATGAAACAATAAGAAGGTTTACCTAAATGAAAACTTGCGTGAGAAGTACGAATCGTTTTGAAGATACTAGTGATAGGATTGCTCCTTTGATGCTAATCAAACTAGAACGAAGTCATAGGACTCATAATCACATCTTTCTTTGACAATTTGAGAGAACCAATGAAACAATAAGAAGGTTTCCATAAATCAAAATTTGTGTGCGATGTACACATCGTTTTTAATGCGATAGTCATGGGATTTCTCCTTTTGATGCTAATCAAATTAGAACGAAGTAATAGGACTCCTAATCGCCTCTTTCTTTGACAATTTTAGATAACCAATGAAACAATAATGATGTCTCCTTAAATGAAGACTTGTGTGAGATGTACGCATCGTTTTTAACGCGATAGTCACGGGATTGCTACTTTTGATGCTAATCAAACTAGAACGAAGTTATAGGACTCCTAATCACCTCTTTCTTTGACTATTTTAGAGAATCAATGAAATAATAAGGTTTTCTTAAATGAAGACTTGTTACGCATCATTTTGAACGTGATAGTCATGGTATTGCTCCTTCTGATAATAATCAAACTAGAATGAAGTTATAAGACTCCTAATCACCTCTTTCTTTGATAATTTTAGAGAATCAATGAAACAACAAGAATGTCTCCCAAAATGATGACTTGTGTGAGATGTACGCATCATTTTGAACGTGATAGTCATGGTATTGCTCCTTTTGATAATAATCAAACTAGAATGAAGTTATAGGACTCCTAATCACCTCTTTCTTTGACAATTTTAGAGAATCAATGAAACAACAAGAAGGTCTCCCTAAATGATGACTTGTGTGAGATGTACGCATGGTTTTGAACGCGATAGTCATGGGTTTCTCCTTTTGACGCTAATCAAACTAGAACGAAATAATACAACTTTTAATCACCTCTTTCTTTGTAAATTTGAAACAACCAATGAAACAATATGAAGGTCTCCCTAAATAAAGACTTGTGTGAGATCTGCGCATCGTTTTGGACACGATAGTGATGGGATTGCTCCTTTTGATGCTAATTTCAACTAGAACGAAGTAATAGGACTAATAATCAGGTATATTTTGACAATTTGAGAGAACTAATGAAAAAAAATAAGAAGGTGTCCCTTAACGAAGACTTGTGTTAGATGTACGGATCGTTTTGAAGGCACTAGTGATAGGATTGCTCCTTTTGAGGCTAATCAAACTAGAACAAAGTCATAGGACTCTTAATCACATCTTTCTTTGACAGTTTGAGAGAACCAATGAAATAATACGAAAGTCTCCCTAAATCAAGACTTGTGTGAGATGTACGCATCGTTTTTAACGCGATAGTCATGGGATAGCTCCTTTTGATACTAATCAAATTAGAACGAAGTAAAAGGACTCCGAATCACCTCTTTCTATGACAATTCTAGAGAACCAATGAAATAATAAGAAGGCCTCCTTAAATGAAGATGTACACATCGTTTTGAACGCGATAGTCATGGGATTGTTTCTTCTGATGCTAATCAAACTAGAACGAAGTTATAGGACTCCTAATCACCTCTTTCTTTGACAATTTTAGGGAACCAATGAAACAATAAGAAGGTCTTCCTAAATGAAGACTTGTGTGAGGTCTACGCATCGTTTTGGATGCGATAGTGGTGAGATTGCTCCTTTTGATGCTAATTTTAACTAGAACGAAGTAATAGGACTCGTAATCACCTATATTTTGACAATTTGGGAGAACTAATGAAACAATAAGAAGGTTTACCTAAATGAAAACTTGCGTGAGAAGTACGAATCGTTTTGAAGATACCAGTGATAGGATTGCTTATTTGATGCTAATCAAACTAGAACGAAGTCATAGGACTCATAATCACATCTTTCTTTGACAATTTGAGAGAACCAATGAAACAATAAGAAGGTTTCCATAAATCAAAATTTGTGTGCGATGTACGCATCGTTTTTAATGCGATAGTCATGGGATTGCTCCTTTTGATGCTAATCAAATTAGAACGAAGTAATAGGACTCCTAATCACCTCTTTCTTTGATAATTTTAGAGAACCAATGAACCTATAATGATGTCTCCTTAAATGAAGACTTGTGTGAGATGTACGCATCGTTTTTAACGCGATAGTCACGGGATTGCTACTTTTGATGCTAATCAAACTAGAACGAAGTTATAGGACTCCTAATCACCTCTTTCTTTGACTATTTTAGAGAATCAATGAAATAATAAGGTTTTCTTAAATGAAGACTTGTTACGCATCATTTTGAACGTGATAGTCATGGTATTGCTCCTTCTGATAATAATCAAACTAGAATGAAGTTATAAGACTCCTAATCACCTCTTTCTTTGATAATTTTAGAGAATCAATGAAACAACAAGAATGTCTCCCAAATGATGACTTGTGTGAGATGTACGCATCATTTTGAACGTGATAGTCATGGTATTGCTCCTTTTGATAATAATCAAACTAGAATGAAGTTATAGGACTCCTAATCACCTCTTTCTTTGACAATTTTAGAGAATCAATGAAACAACAAGAAGGTCTCCCTAAATGATGACTTGTGTGAGATGTACGCATGGTTTTGAACGCGATAGTCATGGGTTTCTCCTTTTGACGCTAATCAAACTAGAACGAATAATACAACTTTTAATCACCTCTTTCTTTGTAATTGAAACAACCAATGAAACAATATGAAGGTCTCCCTAAATAAAGACTTGTGTGAGATTTGCGCATCGTTAGTTGGACACGATAGTGATGGGATTGCTCCTTTTGATGCTAATTTCAACTAGAACGAAGTAATAGGACTAATAATCAGGTATATTTTGACAATTTGAGAGAACTAATGAAAAAAAATAAGAAGGTGTCCCTTAACGAAGACTTGTGTTAGATGTACGGATCGTTTTGAAGGGCACTAGTGATAGGATTGCTCCTTTTGAGGCTAAGCAAACTAGAACAAAGTCATAGGACTCTTAATCACATCTTTCTTTGACAGTTTGAGAGAACCAATGAAATATACGAAAGTCTCCCTAAATCAAGACTTTGGTGACGAGGTACGCATCGTGTTTTAACGCGATAGTCATGGGATAGCTCTTTGATATAATCAAATTAGAACGAAAGTAAAAGGACTCCGAATCACCTCTTTCTATGACAATTCTAAGAGAACCAATGAAATAATAAGAAGGCCTCCTTAAATGAAGATGTACACATCGTTGTGAAGACTCGATAGTCATGAGGATTGTTTCTTATGCTGCTAATCAAACTAGAACGAAGTTATAGGACTCCTAATCACCTCTTTCTTGACAATTTTAGGGAACCAATGAAACAATAAGAAGGTCTTCCTAAATGAAGACTTGTGTGAGGTTCTACGCATCGTTTTGGATGCGATAGTGATGAGATTGCTCCTTTTGATGCTAATTTTAACTAGAACGAAGTATAGGACTCAATCACCTATATTTGACAATTTGAGAGAACTAATGAAACAATAAGAAGGTTTCCTAAATGAAAACTTGCGTGAGAAGTACGATCGTTTTGAAGATACTAGTGATAGGATTGCTCCTTTGATGCTAATCAAACTAGAACGAAGTCATAGGACTCATAATCACATCTTTCTTTGACTTTTGAGAGAACCAATGAAACAATAAGAAGGTTCCATAAATCAAATTGTGTGCGATGTACGCATCGTTTTTAATGCGATAGTCATGGGATTGCTCCTTTTGATGCTAATCAAACTAGAACGAAGTTATAGGACTCCTAATCACCTCTTTCTTTGACTATTTTAGAGAATCAATGAAATAATAAGGTTTTCTTAAATGAAGACTTGTTCGCATCATTTTGAACGTGATAGTCATGGTATTGCTCCTTTGATAATAATCAAACTAGAATGAAGTTATAGGACTCCTAATCACCTCTTTCTTTGACAA
>JAINUT010000563.1:0-25390 GCA_020205555.1 Panax stipuleanatus
TGATTGCTCCTTTTGATGCTAATTTTAACTAGAACGAAGTAATAGGACTCGTAATCACCTATATTTTGACAATTTGAGAGAACTAATGAAACAATAAGAAGGTTTACCTAAATGACAACCTTGCGTGAGAAGTACGAATTCGTTTTGAATAACTAGGATAAAGGATTGCCTCTTTGATGCTAATCAACTAGAACGAAGTCATAGGACTCATAATCACTCTTTCTTTGACAATTTGAGAGAAACCAATGAAACAATAAGAAGGTTTCCATAAATCAAAATTTGTGTGCGACTGTACACATCGTTTTTAATGCGATAGTCATGGGATTTCTCCTTTTGATGCTAATCAAATTAGAACGAAGTAATAGGACTCCTAATCACCTCTTTCTTTGACAATTTTAGAGAACCAATGAAACAATAATGATGTCTCCTTAAATGAAGACTTGTGTGAGATGTACGCATCGTTTTAACGCGATAGTCACGGGATTGCTACTTTTGATGCTAATCAAACTAGAACGAAGTTATAGGACTCCTAATCACCTCTTTCTTTGACTATTTTAGAGAATCAATGAAATAATAAGGTTTTCTTAAATGAAGACTTGTGTGAGATGTACGCATCATTTTGAACGTGATAGTCATGGTATTGCTCCTTTTGATAATAATCAAACTAGAATGAAGTTATAGGACTCCTAATCACCTCTTTCTTTGACAATTTTAGAGAATCAATGAAACAACAAGAAGGTCTCCCTAAATGATGACTTGTGTGAGATGTACGCATGGTTTTGAACGCGATAGTCATGGGTTTCTCTTTTGACGCTAATCAAACTAGAACGAAATAATACAACTTTTAATCACCTCTTTCTTTGTAAATTTGAAACAACCAATGAAACAATATGAAGGTCTCCCTAAATAAAGACTTGTGTGAGATCTGCGCATCGTTTGGACACGATAGTGATGGGATTGCTCCTTTTGATGCTAATTTCAACTAGAACGAAGTAATAGGACTAATAATCAGGTATATTTTGACAATTTGAGAGAACTAATGAAAAAAATAAGAAGGTGTCCTCTTAACGAAGACTTGTGTTAGATGTACGGATCGTTTTGAAAGGCACTAGTGATAGGATTGCTCCTTTTGAGGCTAATCAAACTAGAACAAAGTCATAGGACTCTTAATCACATCTTTCTTTGACAGTTTGAGAGAACCAATGAAATAATACGAAAGTCTCCCTAAATCAAGACTTGTGTGAGATGTACGCATCGTTTTTAACGCGATAGTCATGGGATAGCTCCTTTTGATGCTAATCAAATTAGAACGAAGTAAAAGGACTCCTAATCACCTCTTTCTATGACAATTCTAGAGAACCAATGAAATAATAAGAAGGCCTCCTTAAATGAAGATGTACACATCGTTTTGAACGCGATAGTCATGGGATTGTTTCTTCTGATGCTAATCAAACTAGAACGAAGTTATAGGACTCCTAATCACCTCTTTCTTTGACAATTTTAGGGAACCAATGAAACAATAAGAAGGTCTTCCTAAATGAAGACTTGTGTGAGGTCTACGCATCGTTTTGGATGCGATAGTGATGAGATTGCTCCTTTTGATGCTAATTTTAACTAGAACGAAGTAATAGGACTCGTAATCACCTATATTTTGACAATTTGAGAGAACTAATGAAATAATAAGAAGGTTTACCTAAATGAAAACTTGCGTGAGAAGTACGAATCGTTTTGAAGATACTAGTGATAGGATTGCTCCTTTGATGCTAATCAAACTAGAACGAAGTCATAGGACTCATAATCACATCTTTCTTTGACAATTTGAGAGAACCAATGAAACAATAAGAAGGTTTCCATAAATCAAAATTTTTGTGCGATGTGCGCATCATTTTTAATGCGATAGTCATGGGATTGCTCCTTTTGATGCTAATCAAATTAGAACGAAGTAATAGGACAACTAATCACCTCTTTCTTTGACAATTTTAGAGAACCAATGAAACAATAATGATGTCTCCTTAAATGAAGACTTGTGTGAGATGTACGCATCGTTTTTAACGCGATAGTCACGGGATTGCTACTTTTGATGCTAATCAAACTAGAACGAAGTTATAGGACTCCTAATCACCTCTTTCTTTGACTATTTTAGAGAATCAATGAAATAATAAGGTTTTCTTAAATGAAGACTTGTGTGAGATGTACGCATCATTTTGAACGTGATAGTCATGGTATTGCTCCTTTTGATAATAATCAAACTAGAATGAAGTTATAGGACTCCTAATCACCTCTTTCTTTGACAATTTTAGAGAATCAATGAAACAACAAGAAGGTCTCCCTAAATGATGACTTGTGTGAGATGTACGCATGGTTTTGAACGCGATAGTCATGGGTTTCTCTTTTTGACGCTAATCAAACTAGAACGAAATAATACAACTTTTAATCACCTCTTTCTTTGTAAATTTGAAACAACCAATGAAACAATATGAAGGTCTCCCTAAATAAAGACTTGTGTGAGATCTGCGCATCGTTTTGGACACGATAGTGATGGGATTGCTCCTTTTGATGCTAATTTCAACTAGAACGAAGTAATAGGACTAATAATCAGGTATATTTTGACAATTTGAGAGAACTAATGAAAAAAATAAGGTGTCTCTTAACGAAGACTTGTGTTAGATGTACGGATCGTTTTGAAGGCACTAGTGATAGGATTGCTCCTTTTGAGGCTAATCAAACTAGAACAAAGTCATAGGACTCTTAATCACATCTTTCTTTGACAGTTTGAGAGAACCAATGAAATAATACGAAAGTCTCCCTAAATCAAGACTTGTGTGAGATGTACGCATCGTTTTTAACGCGATAGTCATGGGATAGCTCCTTTTGATGCTAATCAAATTAGAACGAAGTAAAAGGACTCCTAATCACCTCTTTCTATGACAATTCTAGAGAACCAATGAAATAATAAGAAGGCCTCCTTAAATGAAGATGTACACATCGTTTTGAACGCGATAGTCATGGGATTGTTTCTTCTGATGCTAATCAAACTAGAACGAAGTTATAGGACTCCTAATCACCTCTTTCTTTGACAATTTTAGGGAACCAATGAAACAATAAGAAGGTCTTCCTAAATGAAGACTTGTGTGAGGTCTACGCATCGTTTTGGATGCGATAGTGATGAGATTGCTCCTTTTGATGCTAATTTTAACTAGAACGAAGTAATAGGACTCGTAATCACCTATATTTTGACAATTTGAGAGAACTAATGAAACAATAAGAAGGTTTACCTAAATGAAAACTTGCGTGAGAAGTACGAATCGTTTTGAAGATACTAGTGATAGGATTGCTCCTTTGATGCTAATCAAACTAGAACGAAGTCATAGGACTCATAATCACATCTTTCTTTGACAATTTGAGAGAACCAATGAAACAATAAGAAGGTTTCCATAAATCAAAATTTGTGTGCGATGTACGCATCGTTTTTAATGCGATAGTCATGGGATTGCTCCTTTTGATGCTAATCAAATTAGAACGAAGTAATAGGACTCCTAATCACCTCTTTCTTTGACAATTTTAGAGAACCAATGAAACAATAATGATGTCTCCTTAAATGAAGACTTGTGTGAGATGTACGCATCGTTTTTAACGCGATAGTCACGGGATTGCTACTTTTGATGCTAATCAAACTAGAACGAAGTTATAGGACTCCTAATCACCTCTTTCTTTGACTATTTTAGAGAATCAATGAAATAATAAGGTTTTCTTAAATGAAGACTTGTGTGAGATGTACGCATCATTTTGAACGTGATAGTCATGGTATTGCTCCTTTTGATAATAATCAAACTAGAATGAAGTTATAGGACTCCTAATCACCTCTTTCTTTGACAATTTTAGAGAATCAATGAAACAACAAGAAGGTCTCCCTAAATGATGACTTGTGTGAGATGCACGCATGGTTTTGAACGCGATAATCATGGGTTTCTCTTTTTTGACGCTAATCAAACTAGAACGAAATAATACAACTTTTAATCACCTCTTTCTTTGTAAATTTGAAACAACCAATGAAACAATATGAAGGTCTCCCTAAATAAAGACTTGTGTGAGATCTGCGCATCGTTTTGGACACGATAGTGATGGGATTGCTCCTTTTGATGCTAATTTCAACTAGAACGAAGTAATAGGACTAATAATCAGGTATATTTTGACAATTTGAGAGAACTAATGAAAAAAATAAGAAGGTGTCTCTTAACGAAGACTTGTGTTAGATGTACGGATCGTTTTGAAGGCACTAGTGATAGGATTGCTCCTTTTGAGGCTAATCAAACTAGAACAAAGTCATAGGACTCTTAATCACATCTTTCTTTGACAGTTTGAGAGAACCAATGAAATAATACGAAAGTCTCCCTAAATCAAGACTTGTGTGAGATGTACGCATCGTTTTTAACGCGATAGTCATGGGATAGCTCCTTTTGATGCTAATCAAATTAGAACGAAGTAAAAGGACTCCTAATCACCTCTTTCTATGACAATTCTAGAGAACCAATGAAATAATAAGAAGGCCTCCTTAAATGAAGATGTACACATCGTTTTGAACGCGATAGTCATGGGATTGTTTCTTCTGATGCTAATCAAACTAGAACGAAGTTATAGGACTCCTAATCACCTCTTTCTTTGACAATTTTAGGGAACCAATGAAACAATAAGAAGGTCTTCCTAAATGAAGACTTGTGTGAGGTCTACGCATCGTTTTGGATGCGATAGTGATGAGATTGCTCCTTTTGATGCTAATTTTAACTAGAACGAAGTAATAGGACTCGTAATCACCTATATTTTGACAATTTGAGAGAACTAATGAAACAATAAGAAGGTTTACCTAAATGAAAACTTGCGTGAGAAGTACGAATCGTTTTGAAGATACTAGTGATAGGATTGCTCCTTTGATGCTAATCAAACTAGAACGAAGTCATAGGACTCATAATCACATCTTTCTTTGACAATTTGAGAGAAC
Organism: Panax stipuleanatus; assembly: GCA_020205555.1. Lineage (NCBI taxonomy): Eukaryota > Viridiplantae > Streptophyta > Magnoliopsida > Apiales > Araliaceae > Panax > Panax stipuleanatus. The sequence continues at coordinate 4,997 of JAINUT010000563.1, forward strand.
CAATGAAACAATAAGAAGGTTTCCATAAATCAAAATTTGTGTGCGATGTACGCATCGTTTTTAATGCGATAGTCATGGGATTGCTCCTTTTGATGCTAATCAAATTAGAACGAAGTAATAGGACTCCTAATCACCTCTTTCTTTGACAATTTTAGAGAACCAATGAAACAATAATGATGTCTCCTTAAATGAAGACTTGTGTGAGATGTACGCATCGTTTTTAACGCGATAGTCACGGGATTGCTACTTTTGATGCTAATCAAACTAGAACGAAGTTATAGGACTCCTAATCACCTCTTTCTTTGACTATTTTAGAGAATCAATGAAATAATAAGGTTTTCTTAAATGAAGACTTGTGTGAGATGTACGCATCATTTTGAACGTGATAGTCATGGTATTGCTCCTTTTGATAATAATCAAACTAGAATGAAGTTATAGGACTCCTAATCACCTCTTTCTTTGACAATTTTAGAGAATCAATGAAACAACAAGAAGGTCTCCCTAAATGATGACTTGTGTGAGATGTACGCATGGTTTTGAACGCGATAGTCATGGGTTTCTCTTTTGACGCTAATCAAACTAGAACGAAATAATACAACTTTTAATCACCTCTTTCTTTGTAAATTTGAAACAACCAATGAAACAATATGAAGGTCTCCCTAAATAAAGACTTGTGTGAGATCTGCGCATCGTTTTGGACACGATAGTGATGGGATTGCTCCTTTTGATGCTAATTTCAACTAGAACGAAGTAATAGGACTAATAATCAGGTATATTTTGACAATTTGAGAGAACTAATGAAAAAAATAAGAAGGTGTCCCTTAACGAAGACTTGTGTTAGATGTACGGATCGTTTTGAAGGCACTAGTGATAGGATTGCTCCTTTTGAGGCTAATCAAACTAGAACAAAGTCATAGGACTCTTAATCACATCTTTCTTTGACAGTTTGAGAGAACCAATGAAATAATACGAAAGTCTCCCTAAATCAAGACTTGTGTGAGATGTACGCATCGTTTTTAACGCGATAGTCATGGGATAGCTCCTTTTGATGCTAATCAAATTAGAACGAAGTAAAAGGACTCCTAATCACCTCTTTCTATGACAATTCTAGAGAACCAATGAAATAATAAGAAGGCCTCCTTAAATGAAGATGTACACATCGTTTTGAACGCGATAGTCCTGGGATTGTTTCTTCTGATGCTAATCAAACTAGAACGAAGTTATAGGACTCCTAATCACCTCTTTCTTTGACAATTTTAGGGAACCAATGAAACAATAAGAAGGTCTTCCTAAATGAAGACTTGTGTGAGGTCTACGCATCGTTTTGAATGCGATAGTGATGAGATTGCTCCTTTTGATGCTAATTTTAACTAGAACAAAGTAATAGGACTCGTAATCACCTATATTTTGACAATTTGAGAGAACTAATGAAACAATAAGAAGGTTTACCTAAATGAAAACTTGCGTGAGAAGTACGAATCGTTTTGAAGATACTAGTGATAGGATTGCTCCTTTGATGCTAATCAAACTAGAACGAAGTCATAGGACTCATAATCACATCTTTCTTTGACAATTTGAGAGAACCAATGAAACAATAAGAAGGTTTCCATAAATCAAAATTTTTGTGCGATGTACGCATCGTTTTTAATGCGATAGTCATGGGATTGCTCCTTTTGATGCTAATCAAATTAGAACGAAGTAATAGGACAACTAATCACCTCTTTCTTTGACAATTTTAGAGAACCAATGAAACAATAATGATGTCTCCTTAAATGAAGACTTGTGTGAGATGTACGCATCGTTTTTAACGCGATAGTCACGGGATTGCTACTTTTGATGCTAATCAAACTAGAACGAATTTATAGGACTCCTAATCACCTCTTTCTTTGACTATTTTAGAGAATCAATGAAATAATAAGGTTTTCTTAAATGAAGACTTGTTACGCATCATTTTGAACGTGATAGTCATGGTATTGCTCCTTTTGATAATAATCAAACTAGAATGAAGTTATAGGACTCCTAATCACCTCTTTCTTTGATAATTTTAGAGAATCAATGAAACAACAAGAAGGTCTCCCTAAATGATGACTTGTGTGAGATGTACGCATGGTTTTGAACGCGATAGTCATGGGTTTCTCTTTTTGACTCTAATCAAACTAGAACGAAATAATACAACTTTTAATCACCTCTTTCTTTGTAAATTTGAAACAACCAATGAAACAATATGAAGGTCTCCCTAAATAAAGACTTGTGTGAGATCTGCGCATCGTTTTGGACACGATAGTGATGGGATTGCTCCTTTTGATGCTAATTTCAACTAGAACGAAGTAATAGGACTAATAACCAGGTATATTTTGACAATTTGAGAGAACTAATGAAAGAAAATAAGGTGTCTCTTAACGAAGACTTGTGTTAGATGTACGGATCGTTTTGAAGGCACTAGTGATAGGATTGCTCCTTTTGAGGCTAATCAAACTAGAACAAAGTCATAGGACTCTTAATCACATCTTTCTTTGACAGTTTGAGAGAACCAATGAAATAATACGAAAGTCTCCCTAAATCAAGACTTGTGTGAGATGTACGCATCGTTTTTAACGCGATAGTCATGGGATAGCTCCTTTTGATGCTAATCAAATTAGAACGAAGTAAAAGGACTCCTAATCACCTCTTTCTATGACAATTCTAGAGAACCAATGAAATAATAAGAAGGCCTCCGTAAATGAAGATGTACACATCGTTTTGAACGCGATAGTCATGGGATTGTTTCTTCTGATGCTAATCAAACTAGAACGAAGTTATAGGACTACTAATCACCTATTTCTTTGACAATTTTAGGGAACCAATGAAACACTAAGAAGGTCTTCCTAAATGAAGACTTGTGTGAGGTCTACGCATAGTTTTGGATGCGATAGTGATGAGATTGCTCCTTTTGATGCTAATTTTAACTAGAACGAAGTAATAGGACTCGTAATCACCTATATTTTGACAATTTGAGAGAACAAATGAAACAATAAGAAGGTTTACCTAAATAAAAACTTGCGTGAGAAGTACGAATCGTTTTGAAGATACTAGTGATAGGATTGCTCCTTTGATGCTAATCAAACTAGAACGAAGTCATAGGACTCATAATCACATCTTTCTTTGACAATTTGAGAGAACCAATGAAACAATAAGAAGGTTTTCATAAATCAAAATCTATGTGCGATGTACGCATCGTTTTTAATGCGATAGTCATGGGATTTCTCCTTTTGATGCTAATCAAATTAGAACGAACTAATAGGACTCCTAATCACCTCTTTCTTTGACAATTTTAGAGAACCAATGAAACAATAATGATGTCTCCTTAAATGAAGACTTGTGTGAGATGTACGCATCGTTTTTAACGCGATAGTCACGGGATTGCTATTTTTGATGCTAATCAAACTAGAACGAAGTTATAGGACTCCTAATCACCTCTTTCTTTGACTATTTTAGAGAATCAATGAAATAATAAGGTTTTCTTAAATGAAGACTTGTGTGAGATGTACGCATCATTTTGAACGTGATAGTCATGGTATTGCTCCTTTTGATAATTATCAAACTAGAATGAAGTTATAGGACTCCTAATCACCTCTTTCTTTGACAATTTTAGAGAATCAACGAAACAATAAGAAGGTCTCCCTAAATGATGAGTTGTGTGAGATGTATGCATGGTTTTGAACGCGATAGTCATGGGTTTCTCTTTTTGACGCTAATCAAACTAGAACGAAATAATACAACTTTTAATCACCTCTTTCTTTGTAAATTTGAAACAACCAATGAAACAATATGAAGGTCTCCCTAAATAAAGACTTGTGTGAGATCTGCGCATCGTTTTGGACACGATAGTGATGGGATTGCTCCTTTTGATGCTAATTTCAACTAGAACGAAGTAATAGGACTAATAATCAGGTATATTTTGACAATTTGAGAGAACTAATGAAAAAAATAAGAAGGTGTCTCTTAACGAAGACTTGTGTTAGATGTACGGATCGTTTTGAAGGCACTAGTGATAGGATTGCTCCTTTTGAGGCTAATCAAACTAGAACAAAGTCATAGGACTCTTAATCACATCTTTCTTTGACAGTTTGAGAGAACCAATGAAATAATACGAAAGTCTCCCTAAATCAAGACTTGTGTGAGATGTACGCATCGTTTTTAACGCGATAGTCATGGGATAGCTCCTTTAGATACTAATCAAATTAGAACGAAGTAAAAGGACTCCTAATCACCTCTTTCTATGACAATTCTAGAGAACCAATGAAATAATAAGAAGGCCTCCTTAAATGAAGATGTACACATCGTTTTGAACGCGATAGTCGTGGGATTGTTTCTTCTGATGCTAATCAAACTAGAACGAAGTTATAGGACTCCTAATCACCTCTTTCTTTTACAATTTTAGGGAATCAATGAAACAATAAGAAGGTCTTCCTAAATGAAGACTTGTGTGAGGTCTACGCATCGTTTTGGATGTGATAGTGATGAGATTGCTCCTTTTGATGCTAATTTTAACTAGAACGAAGTAATAGGACTCGTAATCACCTCTATTTTGACAATTTGAGAGAACTAATGAAACAATAAGAAGGTTTACCTAAATGAAAACTTGCGTGAGAAGTACGAATCGTTTTGAAGATACTAGTGATAGGATTGCTCCTTTGATGCTAATCAAACTAGAACGAAGTCATAGGACTCATAATCACATCTTTCTTTGACAATTTGAGAGAACCAATGAAACAATAAGAAGGTTTCCATAAATCAAAATTTGTGTGCGATGTACACATCGTTTTTAATGCGATAGTCATGGGATTTCTCCTTTTGATGCTAATCAAATTAGAACGAAGTAATAGGACTCCTAATCACCTCTTTCTTTGACAATTTTAGATAACCAATGAAACAATAATGATGTCTGGCCGTTTGTGACTTTGGCTTTCCTTTTTGGTTACTGTCCTCTTCCGTTTCTCCTTTTTTCCTTCCCTTTTCCCTTTTATTTTCTCTGGTCTTCTCACCGTCCCCTTTCCTTCTCCCTCGTAGCCTCTGGGTTTCTTGTCTACTCTGGCTTGCCATCCTTTTGTTCTGGTCCCATGGTAGATCACCAGCACCTTTCCGCCGGGAACTCTAAGAGCTCCCAGTCTCGTGACTTCTTTGCCGAGTTTGGGGTTTCCAAACCTAACTCCCCCATTACTACGGTCGAAATGGGTGAATCGGAGGCTATTCCCCATTTTGTGTCCTTCAGTTCGGATGAATCTTCTGCTTCTGAGGTCCCCTTGGGGGATAATCTCGGTCCGGTGTCTCCTTCGGCTGCTCAAGAGATTTTTAGAGCAGCCCAGTACTTCTCTAGGAACGATCGAGAAGAAGCTCTTGCCGAAAGGAAAAAGAATGCTAAGCTTATGGCTTATTTATCTGCTCTTGGCCTTCCGTTGGCAGATGTAAACGACCTACCCACTATTGGAACCTCTGCTGCCATAGCAAATGCACGCAAAGTACTCGATGATTGTCCTGTTTTTGGAAATGGATCCTCTAAGGCTGCCTCCCCTGTTTCGGTGTCTGGCAGCTCTTTTATTCCCACGTATTGTGTTGGTGAGACTTCTAAACCCCCTTCTCTGCTTGACCCAATAGGTCAGCTGCTGCCTAGGTCTCCCCCTCTACGGGTTAGCCCCTCGTCTGGCCCATGCCCTGGCGTTGGCCCTGGTTTTGGTAGGCCCAACCATGCCACCCCCTTGGAAGAAGGAGAGATTCCATGCCCTGCTGCTGGCATCTCTAAGTCTTGGTGTGATATTGTCTCTGCTAATACCTCTAAATCTCTGGATTTATCCTTCTTCACTCCTTCTCCTGTCTCGGAAGATGGCAGCATCATTGTGAAACCTCCGGTGGAAGCCCTCTTAAGAGGGAACAAATTGTGGTCTTCTAGTCTTGTTGGATACTTTCTCCATTCTAAGTTACCTTATAAGGTAGTGGAGCCTATTGCACATCGTATTTGGGGTAACCTTGGGCTCCAAAAAGTTTTTCTCCATGAAAAGGGCTACTACATCTTTAAGTTCAAAACCGTCTTGGATAGGGACAATGTTCTGGCATCAGGCCCTTGGCACTTTGCTTCTAAAGTTGTTATTCTTCAGGCTTGGAAGGCAGGGGTTGAAATATCTAAGTCTGAGTGCTCAAAAGTTCCCATCTGGGTTAAATTAAGCAAAGTTCCTTTTCCTTACTGGTCTGCTGAAGGTATTAGCTACATTGCTAGCAATATTGGTAAACCTCTTTTTGCTGATGATATGACTGCAAAATTGGACCCTATGAGTTTTGCTAGAGTTTGTATTGAGATTGATGCTAGCTTCTCTTTCCCGAGCTCCATCAAAGTTGTTGTCTTTGATGAGGATTCACTAGAGGAAGTGGTGCTCCCTGTTACTGTGGATTATCAGAGCAAACCTCCCTCATGCCAGGCTTGTAATGTTTTTGGTCACTCTTCCTTAAAATGTCCAAAATCTAATTTCCAGTGGATTCCCAAGGTTCATCCTGTTGCAGCTTCAGAAACCCCTGTCCCAGACCCCTTGCCTATTTTGTCTACTGGTGTTGCGGTCGTAAGTCCTTCTGGTACTCTGGAACTGGGTAGTTCGGTGTGGGTCACTGTCTCAAAAGGTGCAAAACGACCAGCTAGGGCTGACTCTTTTTCCTCTCCTGGGAAGGAAAGTAACCCCTTTTCCCCTCTAGCAGGTTCTTCGCCGGGTCTACGAGCTTTATCTGATTCTGATTCCCCTATTGCCCACAATCCTATTGTGGACAAGATCAAGCTTGTTGATGAGAAAGACGGTAAGGATTTTCGCCTGAAGGCTAAAGCTGGGAAGGAACTCCCCAAGGAGGCTAAAAAGAGACTCAAAGGCCTTGGAGTCTCTTCTGCTCCAACTTAGTTTATGCTAGCTACATATAACGTCAGAGGTCTTAATAAGAAGCCGAAGCAGGCTTATGTTCGTCAAATGATTTCTGACAATAATATTTCTTTTGTTGGGCTGCTTGAAACTAGAGTCAAGGAACATAACTATTCCAGAATCTCAAACTCTGTCTGTAGGAACTGGAACTGGGGTTGTAACTATGACCACCATGCTAATGGTCGCATTTGGGTTGGATGGAATCCCATTTTATGGAATGTGGATTTCCTTTTTGTTTCCTCCCAACTTATTCATTGTAAAGTCAAGCATCTCAATAGTATCTCTAATAGTTTTTTTGTCTCTATTGTCTATGGGCTTAACTCGATTGTGGAGAGACGAGACTTATGGAACTCCTTAATTTCGCTTAATTCTAATAATTGTTGGTGTATTTTGGGAGACTTCAATGCCATCAGAGACCTTGCTGAGTCTGACAGAGCAAATGATTTATGGAACTGTGGTATGGAGGATCTCCGTGACTGTATGGAACACATTGGAGCTGAGGACATCCGTGGTGTTGGCCCCCTTTTCACCTGGTGGAATAACCTAAGTTGAGCATCCCATCCTCAGGAAGCTGGATAGGGCTATTGGTAACGAGGTCTGGTTCTCCTCCTTTCCAAATGCTCAGGTCACCTTTGGGCCAAGAGGTATCTCGGACCATTCTCCAGTTTTTCTCAACACTGGTTCCCTCCTTGCCTCTTCAAGGAAACCATTTCAGTTCTTCAATCATTTGACTAAACTTGATGGGTTCCTTGAATGTGTGGCTGACATCTGGAGTCGTCCCGTGCTTGGGAATCCATTCCGTATTTTCTCTGAAAAAGCTGAAAATGACTAAGAGGGCCCTTATCTCTCTTAACAGAATTTCTGGCAATGTTACCACTTCAGTTAAAATAGCCACCGATGCTCTTCACTGTACTCAAACCCTTCTTCAGGATAGGCCTAGGGATTTGGCTCTCATTGAATCTGAAAAACTTTGCCTTCATTCGCTTTGGAAAGCTCTCGAAGTGGAGGAAACTCTTTTGCAACAAAAGTCTAGGGTTAATTGGTTGGCTTTGGGGGACCGCAATTCTAAGTTCTTTTTCAACATGGTCAAGAGTAGATGGAATTCTAATAAGATTCTGTCCATTCAGAATGATGTTGGAGTTCTTGTTCATGGACAGCAGGCGGTGGAATCGGTTGCCACTAAGTACTTCCAGGATCTGTTTAACCCAGAGTCTGTCACTAATTTGCAACAGGATTGGGATGCTCCTCCTGCTCAAGTTATTAGTCCGGGCCAGGCTGGCCTTCTCACTGCCCCTGTCACTGATGAGGAAATTCTCTCCACTTTAAATTCCATGAAGAAGTTTAAAAGCCCTGGCCCTGATGGGTTTAATGTGAATTTCTTCACTCACTGTTGGGACATTGTGGGTAATGATTTCTCAAATCTTGTTAAACACTTTTTCGCCACAAGCTATATGCCTAAGGGTATTAACTCTACGGCTATCGCCCTCATTCCCAAATGTTCAACCCCGTCTGCAATGTCTGACTTCCGACCCATTTCTTGTTGCAACACTATTTATAAGTGCATTTCTAAGATTCTTGCATCCAGGCTTAAGTCTGTCTTGCCCTTTGTTATTGGTAAGTCCCAATCCGCCTTCATAAAGGGGAGGAGTATCAGTGACAATATCCTTCTTGCTCAAGACCTCCTTAGAAATTATCATCGTTCCTCTGGCCCTCCTCGGTGTGCCCTTAAAATTGATCTTAGAAAGGCTTTTGATACAGTTAACTGGGATTTTCTCCTTTCTTCTCTGCATCTTTTTCACTTTCCTCCCATCTTCATTAGATGGATTCGAGCTTGTATCTCCACAGCTATGTTCTCTATTAAGGTCAACGGTTCCCTTGCGGGTTATTTTGGTAGTAAATGCGGTTTAAGACAAGGCGACCCCTTATCCCCTTACCTGTTTGTGCTAGTCATGGAAATGCTCTCCTCTAAGATCTCGAAAGATGTCTTACTCCCGGATTTCAAATTTCACTGGAGAACTAAAGATTGTAACCTAACCCATCTTTTCTTTGCGGATGACATCATGGTGTTTTGCCATGCCAATGTAAATTCTGTTAACATCATCAACTCTTGCATCCAATCATTCTCTCTCTTTTCTGGCCTCCTTCCAAATGTTTACAAAAGTCAATGCTTTCTTGCCAATACGGACCTAAGAACCTCCACTGATATTTTATCTTTGCTTGGGTTTCAAGTGGGCACCCTTCCTGTCAAATTCCTGGGGGTTCCTCTTATCTCCTCTAAGCTTTCTTTCTCGGACTGTGTTCCACTTATCCACCGAATCACCTCCAAAGTTTCATCTTGGACTTCTATTTCCTTAGCATACTCTGGACGTCTTCAGCTTATCAAATCTGTCTTATTCTCCATCCAGTCTTATTGGAGCAACCATTTCATTTTCCCCAAAGCTGTGTCCAGGGCTATTCAATCCATCCTTTGCCGGTTCCTATGGAAAGGTCCTTCCCTGGGTAAATCTGGCTCTTGTGTCGCTTGGCAAAAGCTTTGCCACCCAGTTTCGGAAGGGGGTCTAGGAATCAAAAGTATCATTGATTGGAACAATTCTCTGATTTTGATGCATTTAATTGATATCATCCGGGCTGATTCGCCCTCCTTATGGGCTTCTTGGGTTAACACAACTGTCTTGAAAGGGAGAAATTTCTGGAACTATCTGGCCCCTTCTGATTGTTCCTGGATATGGAGACAGGTCCTCAAGCTTAGGCCCCTTGCTAGAACCTTTATTTCTTATCATGTGGGTAATGGCTCCAACACTAGTCTTTGGTATGACCCCTGGATCAATGGCAACCCCATTAACCCCAGTCAAACCTTGCTTGCAAATTCTGGACTTTCTCCTATGGCAAAGGTGGCGGATATCATTATTGATTCCTCTTGGACTCTTCCCTTGAGCTTCCACCATGAGATGATTGAACTTAAGAGACTTATTGAAACTCAGCATCTCCGCCCCCTATCTCCCGACAGAATTGAATGGAATGGTTCCTCTATAGTGCGTATCAAAGCTCGGCATATCTGGGATTCAATTAGATCCAAACAGGCTTCTCCGAATTGGCACAAAATTGTTTGGCATAAGCTTCATGTTCCACGATTTTCTTTTATCCTATGGTTGGGATTCCTTAAAAAGCTTCCTACTAATGATATTACTAGGCATTACTCCTCAGGCAGAATTTCCCCTTGCCCTTTTTGTCAGAGACATGATGAAAGCTTTGATCACTTATTTTTTGAATGCTCTTTCTCTTCATCCATTTTGCAGCAGGCCTTAGAGCTTGGTGACTAGTCTAATGTCCCCAAAGACTGGATTGGGCTTACTTCCTTTCTCATTTCTTTCCAAGGCAGAAGATTGACAAAACACATTCTTTATCTTACTTTTGCTGCTACCTTCTACAAGGTTTGGGAAGCTAGAAATAGAAAGATTCATATGGACAAGCTTTCCCTCTCTTCCTGCGTTGTTAGGGATATCATCAACATTGTTAAGTCAAGGTTGTCTTCATCCTCTCGTTTTATTAAAGCATCTCATACAAATCAGTACTACTGTAAATGGTTACTTCTGTAATCACTACTGTTTGGTTTTGCTGCTGGTTTCGGATTACTGCTAGGGGCTGATCCCTGCTGGGCTTCACTTCTGGCTACAGGCTGCTTATCTTGGGGTTGCAGTTCTGGTAGACTTTGGGGTTTGCTGGGATTCTACTGGGATTCTACTGGGATTCCTAGCTGCTTGTCAGCTCTATGCTTGCTGTGTTGCCAGCTGCTGTCCTCGTCTAGGTGGTCCTACACAGCTGTTATGTTTGGCTTGGCCTCTGCCTTCTCTTGTTGCTGCTGCTACAGGCTTTGGAGCTTGGTGACTGGTCTAATGTCCTACACATCCCTGCTGCTTCTCCTTGCTTTTTGTCCTTGCTGCTGGGTTACACTTCTGGCTGCATGCTGCCTCTCCTGTTTTGCAGCCATTTTGCTATTTTTTAGCAAAAAAGTGATAGGATTCGGGAGTTGGCTACTGGTTTCGAATTGTTTGGGTTGGGTTGGTTGGAGAATTTTTTGGGTTTCTGATGCCTTGGGCTTTGATTTGTTTTGGGTTGTTTGGTTTCGGCCGGCTCGGTACGGTTGTTTTGATTTTGTTTTGGCCGGTTCGGTTTGGTTTGGCTAGGCTGGGTCTTCTGGGCTTCTTATTTGGTCTGTTTGGAGTCTGTTTTGAGCCCTTTGTTTTAGGCTGCTGTGGTTTGCTGTGGTTTTGTACAGCCGGCTCATGCTTTTTTCTTGGTGATTCATGTGCTGGCTGTAGCTGTGTTTTACGTTGATGGTTCGGGTTTTTGGCTGCTGTGGGTCTATGGTCTGCTGCAACAGCTGGTCGGTGGTCTGCTACATTGGTGTGGTCTATGGTCTGCTGCACCAGCTGGGATCTGGTCTGGCCCTGTAGGGATCTGGTCCTATGAATTTGCTTGGGTCAAGTGATCTGGTCTGGGCCTCCTGCTGTGAATTTGCTTGGGTCTGCTGATTTTTACAGCTTTGCCAGTTCTGCAAATTTTACAGCTTTGTTGTCATTGTTTTTTCTTTGGGTTTAATTGGTTCCCACCGGAATCTGGATTCCCGCCGAAATCTGGGCTCCTTCCGGTTCTTCTGATGTTTCGTGTTGGTTAAGGCTGTGTTGGCTCCGGGTGGTCTGGTTGGGGCCGGATGTTTTGGACTGTTGGCTTTGGGGCTGCTATTCCGCTTCGGGGTGGTTCTTGCCTTTTGGTCTAATTGGTTGGGGGGGGGCCCCATTGCTTCTTCATGGTTCACGATTTGGACTCTTTGATGTGGGCCCCATGTTTGTTGGGCCGGCTGTTACCCTGTATGGTTTTTGTATTGTTTGTTCCTTGTAATAGGGTTGGTTTTTAGTCCATCTTGTATGACTACTTTTTATAGTTATGACATCATAGGGTTTGTCCTATGATGTCTATGCTATATCCTATTGGAGTCCTCCAATGTCCCCTGTAACCTGTTTTATTTATTATAGTTTAAAAATTTAGCAAAAAATAATGATGTCTCCTTAAATGAAGACTTGTGTGAGATGTACGCATCGTTTTTAACGCGATAGTCACGGGATTGCTACTTTTGATGCTAATCAAACTAGAACGAAGTTATAGGACTCCTAATCACCTCTTTCTTTGACTATTTTAGAGAATCAATGAAATAATAAGGTTTTCTTAAATGAAGACTTGTGTGAGATGTACGCATCATTTTGAACGTGATAGTCATGGTATTGCTCCTTTTGATAATAACCAAACTAGAATGAAGTTATAGGACTCCTAATCACCTCTTTCTTTGAGAATTTTAGAGAATCAACGAAACAACAAGAAGGTCTCCCTAAATGATGAGTTGTGTGAGATGTACGCATGGTTTTGAACGCGATAGTCATGGGTTTCTCTTTTTGACGCTAATCAAACTAGAACAAAATAATACAACTTTTAATCACCTCTTTCTTTGTAAATTTGAAACAACCAATGAAACAATATGAAGGTCTCCCTAAATAAAGACTTGTGTGAGATCTGCGCATCGTTTTGGACACGATAGTGATGGGATTGCTCCTTTTGATGCTAATTTCAACTAGAACGAAGTAATAGGACTAATAATCAGGTATATTTTGACAATTTGAGAGAACTAATGAAAATAAATAAGAAGGTGTCCCTTAACGAAGACTTGTGTTAGATGTACGGATCGTTTTAAAGGCACTAGTGATAGGATTGCTCCTTTTGAGACTAATCAAACTAGAACAAAGTCATAGGACTCTTAATCACATCTTTCTTTGACAGTTTGAGAGAACCAATGAAATAATACGAAAGTCTCCCTAAATCAAGACTTGTGTGAGATGTACGCATCGTTTTTAACGCGATAGTCATGGGATAGCTCCTTTTGATGCTAATCAAATTAGAGCGAAGTAAAAGGACTCCTAATCACCTCTTTCTATGACAATTCTAGAGAACCAATGAAATAATAAGAAGGCCTCCGTAAATGAAGATGTACACATCGTTTTGAACGCGATAGTCATGGGATTGTTTCTTCTGATGCTAATCAAACTAGAACGAAGTTATAGGACTCCTAATCACCTATTTCTTTGACAATTTTAGGGAACCAATGAAACACTAAGAAGGTCTTCCTAAATGAAGACTTGTGTGAGGTCTACGCATAGTTTTGGATGCGATAGTGATGAGATTGCTCCTTTTGATGCTAATTTTAACTAGAATGAAGTAATAGGACTCGTAATCACCTATATTTTGACAATTTGAGAGAACAAATGAAACAATAAGAAGGTTTACCTAAATGAAAACTTGCGTGAGAAGTACGAATCGTTTTGAAGATACTAGTGATAGGATTGCTCCTTTGATGCTAATCAAACTAGAACGAAGTCATAGGACTCATAATCACATCTTTCTTTGACTATTTGAGAGAACCAATGAAACAATAAGAAGGTTTCCATAAATCAAAAATTGTGTTCGATGTACGCATCGTTTTTAATGCGATAGTCATGGGATTGCTCCTTTTGATGCTAATCAAATTAGAACGAAGTAATAGGACTCCTAATCACCTCTTTCTTTGACAATTTTAGAGAACCAATGAAACAATAATGATGTCTCCTCAAATGAAGACTTGTGTGAGATGTACGCATCGTTTTTAACGCGATAGTCACGGGATTGCTACTTTTCATGCTAATCAAACTAGAACGAAGTTATAGGACTCCTAATCACCTCTTTCTTTGACTATTTTAGAGAATCAATGAAATAATAAGGTTTTCTTAAATGAAGACTTGTTACGCATCATTTTGAACGTGATAGTCATGGTATTGCTCCTTCTGATAATAATCAAACTAGAATGAAGTTATAAGACTCCTAATCACCTCTTTCTTTGATAATTTTAGAGAATCAATGAAACAACAAGAATGTCTCCCAAAATGATGACTTGTGTGAGATGTACGCATCATTTTGAACGTGATAGTCATGGTATTGCTCCTTTTGATAATAATCAAACTAGAATGAAGTTATAGGACTCCTAATCACCTCTTTCTTTGACAATTTTAGAGAATCAATGAAACAACAAGAAGGTCTCCCTAAATGATGACTTGTGTGAGATGTACGCATGGTTTTGAACGCGATAGTCATGGGTTTCTCCTTTTGACGCTAATCAAATTAGAACGAAATAATACAACTTTTAATCACCTCTTTCTTTGTAAATTTGAAACAACCAATGAAACAATATGAAGGTCTCCCTAAATAAAGACTTGTGTGAGATCTGCGCATCGTTTTGGACACGATAGTGATGGGATTGCTCCTTTTGATGCTAATTTCAACTAGAACGAAGTAATAGGACTAATAATCAGGTATATTTTGACAATTTGAGAGAACTAATGAAAAAAAATAAGAAGGTGTCCCTTAACGAAGACTTGTGTTAGATGTACGGATCGTTTTGAAGACACTAGTGATAGGATTGCTCCTTTTGAGGCTAATCAAACTAGAACAAAGTCATAGGACTCTTAATCACATCTTTCTTTGACAGTTTGAGAGAACCAATGAAATAATACGAAAGTCTCCCTAAATCAAGACTTGTGTGAGATGTACGCATCGTTTTTAACGCGATAGTCATGGGATAGCTCCTTTTGATACTAATCAAATTAGAATGAAGTAAAAGGACTCCTTATCACCTCTTTCTATGACAATTCTAGAGAACCAATGAAATAATAAGAAGGCCTCCTTAAATGAAGATGTACACATCGTTTTGATCGCGATAGTCGTGGCATTGTTTCTTCTGATGCTAATCAAACTAGAACGAAGTTATAGGACTCCTAATCACCTCTTTCTTTGACAATTTTAGGGAACCAATGAAACAATAAGAAGGTCTTCCTAAATGAAGACTTGTGTGAGGTCTACGCATCGTTTTGGATGCGATAGTGATGAGATTGCTCCTTTTGATGCTAATTTTAACTAGAACGAAGTAATAGGACTCGTAATCACCTCTATTTTGACAATTTGAGAGAACTAATGAAACAATAAGAAGGTTTACCTAAATGAAAACTTGCGTGAGAAGTACGAATCGTTTTGAAGATACTAGTGATAGGATTGCTCCTTTGATGCTAATCAAACTAGAACGAAGTCATAGGACTCATAATCACATCTTTCTTTGACAATTTGAGAGAACCAATGAAACAATAAGAAGGTTTCCATAAATCAAAATTTGTGTGCGATGTACACATCGTTTTTAATGCGATAGTCATGGGATTTCTCCTTTTGATGCTAATCAAATTAGAACGAAGTAATAGGACTCCTAATCGCCTCTTTCTTTGACAATTTTAGATAACCAATGAAACAATAATGATGTCTCCTTAAATGAAGACTTGTGTGAGATGTACGCATCGTTTTTAACGCGATAGTCACGGGATTGCTACTTTTGATGCTAATCAAACTAGAACGAAGTTATAGGACTCCTAATCACCTCTTTCTTTGACTATTTTAGAGAATCAATGAAATAATAAGGTTTTCTTAAATGAAGACTTGTTACGCATCATTTTGAACGTGATAGTCATGGTATTGCTCCTTTTGATAATAATCAAACTAGAATGAAGTTATAAGACTCCTAATCACCTCTTTCTTTGATAATTTTAGAGAATCAATGAAACAACAAGAATGTCTCCCAAAATGATGACTTGTGTGAGATGTACGCATCATTTTGAACGTGATAGTCATGGTATTGCTCCTTTTGATAATAATCAAACTAGAATGAAGTTATAGGACTCCTAATCACCTCTTTCTTTGACAATTTTAGAGAATCAATGAAACAACAAGAAGGTCTCCCTAAATGATGACTTGTGTGAGATGTACGCATGGTTTTGAACGCGATAGTCATGGGTTTCTCCTTTTGACGCTAATCAAACTAGAACGAAATAATACAACTTTTAATCACCTCTTTCTTTGTAAATTTGAAACAACCAATGAAACAATATGAAGGTCTCCCTAAATAAAGACTTGTGTGAGATCTGCGCATCGTTTTGGACACGATAGTGATGGGATTGCTCCTTTTGATGCTAATTTCAACTAGAACGAAGTAATAGGACTAATAATCAGGTATATTTTGACAATTTGAGAGAACTAATGAAAAAAAATAAGAAGGTGTCCCTTAACGAAGACTTGTGTTAGATGTACGGATCGTTTTGAAGGCACTAGTGATAGGATTGCTCCTTTTGAGGCTAATCAAACTAGAACAAAGTCATAGGACTCTTAATCACATCTTTCTTTGACAGTTTGAGAGAACCAATGAAATAATACGAAAGTCTCCCTAAATCAAGACTTTTGTGAGATGTACGCATCGTTTTTAACGCGATAGTCATGGGATAGCTCCTTTTGATACTAATCAAATTAGAACGAAGTAAAAGGACTCCTAATCACCTCTTTCTATGACAATTCTAGAGAACCAATGAAATAATAAGAAGGCCTCCTTAAATGAAGATGTACACATCGCTTTGAACGCGATAGTCATGGGATTGTTTCTTCTGATGCTAATCAAACTAAAACGAAGTTATAGGACTCCTAATCACCTCTTTCTTTGACAATTTTAGGGAACCAATGAAACAATAAGAAGGTCTTCCTAAATGAAGACTTGTGTGAGGTCTACTCATCGTTTTGGATGCGATAGTGATGAGATTGCTCCTTTTGATGCTAATTTTAACTAGAACGAAGTAATAGGACTCGTAATCACCTATATTTTGACAATTTGAGAGAACTAATGAAACAATAAGAAGGTTTACCTAAATGAAAACTTGCGTGAGAAGTACGAATCGTTTTGAAGATACTAGTGATAGGATTGCTCCTTCGATGCTAATCAAACTAGAACGAAGTCATAGGACTCATAATCACATCTTTCTTTGACTGTTTGAGAGAACCAATGAAACAATAAGAAGGTTTCCATAAATCAAAATTTGTGTGCGATGTACGCATCGTTTTTAATGCGATAGTCATGGGATTGCTCCTTTTGATGCTAATCAAACTAGAACGAAGTTATAGGACTCCTAATCACCTCTTTCTTTGACTATTTTAGAGAATCAATGAAATAATAAGGTTTTCTTAAATGAAGACTTGTTACGCATCATTTTGAACGTGATAGTCATGGTATTGCTCCTTCTGATAATAATCAAACTAGAATGAAGTTATAGGACTCCTAATCACCTCTTTCTTTGATAATTTTAGAGAATCAATGAAACAACAAGAAGGTCTCCCTAAATGATGACTTGTGTGAGATGTACGCATGGTTTTGAACGTCATAGTCATGGGTTTCTCTTTTTGACTCTAATCAAACTAGAACGAAATAATACAACTTTTAATCACCTCTTTCTTTGTAAATTTGAAACAACCAATGAAACAATATGAAGGTCTCCCTAAATAAAGACTTGTGTGAGATCTGCGCATCGTTTTGGACACGATAGTGATGGGATTGCTCCTTTTGATGCTAATTTCAACTAGAACGAAGTAATAGGACTAATAACCAGGTATATTTTGACAATTTGAGAGAACTAATGAAAGAAAATAAGAAGGTGTCTCTTAACGAAGACTTGTGTTAGATGTACGGATCGTTTTGAAGGCACTAGTGATAGGATTGCTCCTTTTGAGGCTAATCAAACTAGAACAAAGTCATAGGACTCTTAATCACATCTTTCTTTGACAGTTTGAGAGAACCAATGAAATAATACGAAAGTCTCCCTAAATCAAGACTTGTGTGAGATGTACGCATCGTTTTTAACGCGATAGTCATGGGATAGCTCCTTTTGATGCTAATCAAATTAGAACGAAGTAAAAGGACTCCTAATCACCTCTTTCTATGACAATTCTAGAGAACCAATGAAATAATAAGAAGGCCTCCGTAAATGAAGATGTACACATCGTTTTGAACGCGATAGTCATGGGATTGTTTCTTCTGATGCTAATCAAACTAGAACGAAGTTATAGGACTCCTAATCACCTATTTCTTTGACAATTTTAGGGAACCAATGAAACACTAAGAAGGTCTTCCTAAATGAAGACTTGTGTGAGGTCTACGCATAGTTTTGGATGCGATAGTGATGAGATTGCTCCTTTTGATGCTAATTTTAACTAGAACGAAGTAATAGGACTCGTAATCACCTATATTTTGACAATTTGAGAGAACAAATGAAACAATAAGAAGGTTTACCTAAATGAAAACTTGCGTGAGAAGTACGAATCGTTTGAAGATACTAGTGATAGGATTGCTCCTTTGATGCTAATCAAACTAGAACGAAGTCATAGGACTCATAATCACATCTTTCTTTGACTATTTGAGTGAACCAATGAAACAATAAGAAGGTTTCCATAAATCAAATTTGTGTGCGATGTACGCATCGTTTTAATGCGATAGTCATGGGATTGCTCCTTTTGATGCTAATCAAATTAGAACGAAGTAATAGGACTCCTAATCACCTCTTTCTTTGACAATTTTAGAGAACCAATGAAACAATAATGATGTCTCCTTAAATGAAGACTTGTGTGAGATGTACGCATCGTTTTTAACGCGATAGTCACGGGATTGCTACTTTTGATGCTAATCAAACTAGAACGAAGTTATAGGACTCCTAATCACCTCTTTCTTTGACTATTTTAGAGAATCAATGAAATAATAAGGTTTTCTTAAATGAAGACTTGTTACGCATCATTTTGAACGTGATAGTCATGGTATTTCTCCTTCTGATAATAATCAAACTAGAATGAAGTTATAAGACTCCTAATCACCTCTTTCTTTGATAATTTTAGAGAATCAATGAAACAACAAGAATGTCTCCCAAAATGATGACTTGTGTGAGATGTACGCATAATTTTGAACGTGATAGTCATGGTATTGCTCCTTTTGATAATAATCAAACTAGAATGAAGTTATAGGACTCCTAATCACCTCTTTCTTTGACAATTTTAGAGAATCAATGAAACAACAAGAAGGTCTCCCTAAATGATGACTTGTGTGAGATGTACGCATGGTTTTGAACGCGATAGTCATGGGTTTCTCCTTTTGACGCTAATCAAACTAGAACGAAATAATACAACTTTTAATCACCTCTTTCTTTGTAAATTTGAAACAACCAATGAAACAATATGAAGGTCTCCCTAAATAAAGACTTGTGTGAGATCTGCGCATCGTTTTGGACACGATAGTGATGGGATTGCTCCTTTTGATGCTAATTTCAACTAGAACGAAGTAATAGGACTAATAATCAGGTATATTTTGACAATTTGAGAGAACTAATGAAAAAAAATAAGAAGGTGTCCCTTAACGAAGACTTGTGTTAGATGTACGGATCGTTTTGAAGGCACTAGTGATAGGATTGCTCCTTTTGAGGCTAATCAAACTAGAACAAAGTCATAGGACTCTTAATCACATCTTTCTTTGACAGTTTTGAGAGAACCAATGAAATAATACGAAAAGTCTCCCTAAATCAAGACTTGTGTGAGATGTACGCATCGTTTTTAACGCGATAGTCATGGGATAGCTCCTTTTGATACTAATCAAATTAGAACGAAGTAAAAGGACTCCATATCACCTCTTTCTATGACAATTCTAGAGAACCAATGAAATAATAAGAAGGCCTCCTTAAATGAAGATGTACACATCGTTTTGAACGCGATAGTCATGGGATTGTTTCTTCTGATGCTAATCAAACTAGAACGAAGTTATAGGACTCCTAATCACCTCTTTCTTTGACAATTTTAGGGAACCAATGAAACAATAAGAAGGTCTTCCTAAATGAAGACTTGTGTGAGGTCTACGCATCGTTTTGGATGCGATAGTGATGAGATTGCTCCTTTTGATGCTAATTTAACTAGAACGAAGTAATAGGACTCGTAATCACCTCTATTTTGACAATTTGAGAGAACTAATGAAACAATAAGAAGGTTTACCTAAATGAAAACTTGCGTGAGAAGTACGAATCGTTTGAAGATACTAGTGATAGGATTGCTCCTTTGATGCTAATCAAACTAGAACGAAGTCATAGGACTCATAATCACATCTTTCTTTGACAATTTGAGAGAACCAATGAAACAATAAGAAGGTTTCCATAAATCAAAATTTGTGTGCGATGTACGCATCGTTTTTAATGCGATAGTCATGGGATTGCTCCTTTTGATGCTAATCAAATTAGAACGAAGTAATAGGACTCCTAATCGCCTCTTTCTTTGACAATTTTAGATAACCAATGAAACAATAATGATGTCTCCTTAAATGAAGACTTGTGTGAGATGTACGCATCGTTTTTAACGCGATAGTCACGGGATTGCTACTTTTGATGCTAATCAAACTAGAACGAAGTTATAGGACTCCTAATCACCTCTTTCTTTGACTATTTTAGAGAATCAATGAAAATAAGGTTTTCTTAAATGAAGAGTTACGCATCATTTT
>JAINUT010002476.1:0-109852 GCA_020205555.1 Panax stipuleanatus
TTGCCGTGATTAAAGTTAGCATAAACAAAGCATGTTTTCAAGATAATAACAATGCTAGCTACATATATGCAATACGAGTACTCATGAGCATGACTAATACAAGTTATATGAATATCTTATGTGTTTAAAAGCACATGTTAGACCATATGAGTTCGTGTCCTTGAATGGCTTTAAGTATTAACTTAAGAACCTATACCATGTACGATTGGATTTGGAAAAGTTATACAAGCATGAGTATCCTTTAAATATGAATACATGCTACGTGATATTATATGATGTTACTTGAACCCGATTTTGACGGTTAACTTAAGGAATGCCGTAACTTGCTAAAATGAAATATTTAGTATTGATTGTGGTCTTATGTGATATTAATAATATGCAAGCATGTTTGCTAATTGTTGAGATCTTATAAATATGAGAATGCGTTTAAACTCTAAAGAAGGAACGTTAAGGATAGAAATTATATTCTATATAACTGTGTAGCTAGGTAAAACTTAGCTTATGTGTTGATCGTATATTCAAAGAGAAAATGTGAAGTTAAATTATATGACTAATGAATATATATATACGTAACTGTATTACGATAGGAATTCGAAAGTGTTGATTGCTTTTCGTGGATAAACTACTAAAGGCAAGTTCTCTTACTTACACTCTTTTAAAGTGCAAGTATCCTAACCGACGCATTTACTTTATGCAAGGAAATCTATGATTGTGAAAGTTTCCTAACTTATACTCTTTTACTATGCAAGTATCCTATCTTGTGTATTGCGAACTAGTTTCCTATTTAATCGGTTGAATCGAATTAGCATACTTGAACTCTTATTTCATTAAAGCTATTATTCATGTTGAACTTAGTATTGTTCTTGAATATTGTGAAAGTGTCTATGCCATTTGATTCGGCTAGACTTATATTATTGAAAAGCGACCCAAACTAATTGATTGGTGCGGGATCTTGTATTTGACTGAGAAGAACAACCTTCTTTGAAGGGAATATATAATTGTCGGAGAACCGACGTGCACACTTGAGTATGGTTGATTGTTATGCATAACAAGGGTACTTTAGGCTGATCACCTGTTGTACCTGTTTTTGTTGGATTTTCAGTTTATTACTGTCAATTCTAGTAGAAGTTCATAGTCCGTAGTGACTACTCAGTATTCAATTATTTGAAATCTTGAATTGACTTATTATTGAATCATATATTATCCTGTCCTTAGCGACTGATATTGAGAACTGTTGATATTCTTGTTATTCTTGAACTATCAAATCTTGTTATACCCTTTCGAGAATTGAGAATCTTATTACTCACCCTTATTGTATATTACTTGCTGGGCAATTTGTGCTCATTCTTGCTTTCCCTAAAACATTTCAGTTAAGGCAGAGCATGGTGAACCTTCGGGCGTTGATAAGGGCAAGGGCAAAGCTACCAACTAGCTTATGTCTGTTATGTTTTAAATATATTAATATTGTATGAAGATGATGTAGTAAGACTGGATTTGATTATGTTTAAGCTTAAGTTAGATTATGTAATAAGTCGTTAACTGATATTATTATGTAATCTATTAAGTACTGTAGGTTGCGAGACTTGGGGGAATAATTATAATAAATCATTGTAAATTATTCTAGAATAGATTTTCCGCTGTGATCGTATGATATTTAATTATTATTATTGTGATGTATTACCATGAGCACGTGATGAACCGAATTCGAGAGACCAAGTGGCGGTCCTGGAATTTGGGGGCGTCACAGGTTGGTATCAAGCCGTAGTTATAAACCTTAGGAACGAGTGTCCTTAGACTATAACTTAGGCGAACTTAGAAGTTAGGAAGGAGATAAAACTCATGTAGAGTTTTCCTTGAGAGACTTAGTCTGTTATGAAATGTAACTTCATTCTATACAATGAACTTATATTTTGTTTAACATTCTAATGGAGATGCTATTTCTTTCTTGTGTTTGTGAGTGTAGGATGACAGACACAGGGGTACCTAGTAGAGTTGCAGAGGAGGAGCCCAGGGATATACACGTAGTATACGAGGCACCTCTAGAGGCTACACCAGTGCAGGCTGTTGCACCATTCGAGTCTGACGACGAGGACGAGATTGAGATTGAGATAGATCCAGAGGAGGAGCCGATGGAGGATGAGCCAGTAGAGGACTCTGATGAGGCTACTATAGAGGAGCAGATGTTAGGAGTATGAGGAGCGGATCCTAGAGTTAGACTGTAGAGTTCAGGAGCTGGAGGCAGAGGCCCACGAGAGAGAGTCTGAGTTCCAGAAGCTGAGGGACGAGGACCACCAGAGGAAGCTGGCTATGCAAGAGTTAGAGGTGGAGATTGCCTACCGTAGGGAGGCAGGGATCCAGATGGGGACTCTGTTTCACAGGTCAGTGGCTAGGAATGTAGATTTGGCAGAGAAGCTAGAAGAGGTTGAGCAGAGGGAACTGAGTGAGAAGACTGAGAAAGAGGCACTCCGTACTCAGCTAGAGTTGGAGGTGATGGATAGGTTACACTTCGAGGAGAAGTGGGAAGCGTCCAATGAGAGAGCTGACGACCTTGAGGACGAGGTCAGGTGCAAGAAGAGAAAGATGAACAAGATGGGGTATGTGTTCCGTTCAGCTTTTGAAAGGGTGATTGATGGTGTGTACCACTACCCGGCAGAACAGGGACAGACTCTACATACCTTGAGCCGAGAGCTGGTTGCGTATATAGCACAGTTGGAGTACAAGAGCGCAGTGGAGCGCGGGATGATGGGATGAGATTTCCTTAGTCAGTCTAGTGGTAGTACTAGTTGTGTCTTTATGTATTGTATATACTATGTTGTAATCCCGATCTTTTGTGTAAGATGTGGGATGATGATGTAAACCCCGAGTTAGCTTTTGTTAGAGGGGTAGTATGGTAGTAGGGGTATATTCCCCGTCTTTTGTGATATTAGGGGATATATGTGATAACATTTATAGCAGTATGCTAGGAAAATCATGTAATGAAATGAAATGGCATATGAATATAAATGGAGTTGATTTTAGAAACGTGTTATAAATTTATTCTTTTAGTATTAAAAGAAATACTTAAGTGATATACTTGAATATAATAAAATGAAAAATTGTGATGCAGATAATGCCGCCCAGACGTAGATTGACTGCACCCGAAGAATCCGTTAACAATGAAGAGAACAAGTAGACCCGATCCAGAAACTGGTAGACTTGTTAGGAGAAGCCTTAAGGGGAAGGAACAATGAACCCGTTCGCCCGAACCCTCAAACTGTGCCAGTAACAACCTTTAAAGACTTAAGAGTGTAGGACCCCCGAGTTCGAGGGAACTACCGACCCAATCGTCGCACAAACGTGGATCAAAGAGATCGAAAAAGCTTTCACTATAGCTAGCGGAGGCGAAGATCAGAAGACGGTGTTTGCCACGTACATGATGAGGGGAGAAGCGAACTACTGGTGGGAGGCTAATCAACAAAGAGCTGGAGAAGGGATAATAGCTTGGGATAAGTTTAAGACACTGTTCTTCGAGAATTACTTTCCAAAGAGTATGAAGAATAGGATGGAGGTGAAATTCCTAGAGTTAAAACAAGGTGAGATGACGGTGGCGCAATACGCGCTAGGTTTAACGAACTAGCGCGATTTGCGGAGCACCAAGTTGGTGATGAAGAGAGGAAGGCTAGACGCTTTGAACAAGGGTTGAAGCCATGGCTGTTCAATAAGGTATCAGTTCTTCAATTGATTCCTTTGCAACATTACTGGAGATGGCAATCATTGCGGAAGGCGGCAGTGAGGCCTTAAGTCTGTATAACAAAGAAAGAAAGGAAAGAATACTGGAGGAGAGAATCGTACGGGAGGAAGCAGTAGCGAGGAAGCAACTTGGGAAAGAGAAAGTGGGAGAACAACAACAACAACAAAAACAACAATAATAATCAATTAGGGAATTTCGTGGAGGTTTCAAGAAGAGGGCTGAAGGATGCCCGAAGTGTGGGAAGAATCACCAGGGCGAGTGCTGGAAGGGACGTGGCACTTGCTACAACTGCGGACAGGAAGGGCACATCTCGACTAACTGTTTGAAACCGAAAAAGATACAAGGATGCTTTACGTGTGGCTCGACGGAGCACCGAATTAAGGACTGCCCAAGAAGGGAAGTGGCGGGGGTAGTATCAGCAAGGAGGCAACAAGCTGATGATCGGTGGACCGCACAATCCAACCGCCCAAACCGCCAGAACCTTTAACATGACCGTCCAAGACCAGTGGCGTGCAAAGGATGTGGTGTCAGGTATAATCCAATCAATGATATAAATGCTTATGTATTATTTGATTCGGGTGCCACCTGTTCTTTGTATCTGAAGAATTTGCTAGTAGACTTAGTACACCTCGAGAACTATTAGAAAATCCTTTGATCATAGAAGTTGCTAATAAGGAAGTGATCCCTGTAGAATACGTTTATCGAAATTATCACGCAAATATTAGAACATGAACTGAGCGTAGACTTGATTCCTATTAGACTGGGAGAATTTGACGTAATACTGGGAATGGATTGGTTGTATAACCATGCTGCGATAATTGACTGTCAGAACAAATGTGTGAACCTTCAGACTCCGAGTAAGTCTAAGGTAGTGTTTTATGGTAGCTCATCGCTTAAGCAATCGTGTTGCGTTACGATGATGCAGGCCAAGAAATTGTTAAGGAAAGGATGTGGAGGATATTTAGCTTACATTGTTGATACTCGGAAGAAGGGAGTAGAAATTAAGGATATATCCGTAGTTAATGAATTTCAAGACGTGTTTCCGGACGATCTGCCTGGTCTTTCCGCCAGACAGAGAAATCGAATTCGTAATAACTTAGCACCGGGACACGGCACCGATTTCGAAAGCTCCATATCGTATGGCGCCAGTAGAAATGAAGGAATTGATGATACAATTGCAAGAATTATTGGATAAGGGTTTACATTCGACCGAGTGTTTCTCCTTGGGGAGCACCAGTACTATTCGTTAAGAAGAAGGACGGATCGATGAGGCTCTGTATCGATTATCGAGAATTGAATAGAGTAACAATCAAGAACCAGTATCCGTTACCGAGGATAGACGACTTATTTGATCAACTGAAGGGAGCAAAGTGTTTCTCAAAGATCGACCTATGAACAAGATATCATCAACTGAAGGTACGGATGAGGACATACCAAAGACTGCGTTTCGAACCCGTTATGGACACTACGAGTTTTTGGTAATGTCATTCGGATTGACTAATGCTCCGGCAGCATTTATGGACTTGATGAACCGAGTTTTCAAGCCATACTTGGATAAATTTGTAGTGGTTTTTATCGACGACATTTTGATCTACTCAAAGACATAGGAAGAACACGCCGAACATCTGAAGATTGTTTTGGAGGCACTAAGGAAGGAGAAGATGTATGCAAAATTTTCTAAGTGCGAATTTTGGGATGGAGAAGGTTCAATTCTTAGGCCACGTGGTGGATAAGAATGGAATCTCTGTAGACCCTGCGAAGGTTGAAGCAGTAAGTAATTGGGAACAACCGAGACCACCGACGGAGGTAAGAAGTTTTCTAGGGTTAGCTGGGTACTATCGAAGATTCATCGAAGATTTTTCTAAGATAGCAACCCCGTTGACCAATTTGACTAGAAAGACGGTGAAATTTGTATGGACCGACAAATGCGAAGAAAGTTTTCAAGAACTGAAAAGGAGATTGAGCGAAGCACCTGTGTTATCATTACCAGATGATGCGGGAAATTTTGTGGTGTATAGTGATGCATCGCACAAGGGGCTTGGCTGTGTGCTCATGCAACATGGCAAGGTCATTGCATATGCATCACGACAATTAAAGGATTACGAAAAACGATACCCTACTCACGACTTAGAGTTAGCGGCAGTAGTTTTTGCGTTAAAGATATGGAGGCATTATCTATACGGAGAAAAATTTGAGATATACACGGACCACAAAAGTCTGAAATATATCTTCACACAGAAGGAGTTAAAAATGCGGCAGAGAAGGTGGTTAGAATTAATCAAGACTATGACTGCGATATTCTTTATCACCGGGAAAGGCAAATGTGGTTGCCGACGCTCTGAGAAGGAAAGGAAGGGAGAAGTTGTTTAATTTGACGGCTCAGGAAGAGTTGATAAGAGAGATGGAGAAATTGGAGATAGAAGTGAAAGGACCAGAAAAGTCTGGTGAGAAGTTAATTGTAATGGAAGCTTGTCCGACGTTGTTGAATAGAGTAAAGGAAGCTCAGGAAAAGGATGAAGAGTGTGAGAAATTCGAAAGAGGATCACAGAAAAATGAGGAAGAAAAATTTCGAACGGATAAAGACGGTATTTTGAGATTTGAAGGGAGAGTGTGGGTACCAGCGGTAACCGAGTTGAGGGAAGAGATTTTGCACGAGGCACACAATACGACATATTCCGTTCATCCGAGAGGCACAAAGATGTACCGAGATCTAAGGCAACATTTTTGGTGGCCTAATTTGAAACGGGAAGTCGCAGAGTGCGTCAGTAAATGCTTGACTTGCCAACGCGTTAAAGCAGAGCATCAGCGGCCAAGTGGTTTACTACAACCGTTAGAAATACCAGAGTGGAAATGGGAGCATATTACCATGGACTTCGTGGTAGGACTTCCAGTTACACAGAAAGGTTATGATGCTATTTGGGTTATCGTGGATCGACTAACAAAGACCGCACACTTTCTACCAATCAAGATCCGCTACAGTTTGAACCAATTAGCAAGCTATATGTAAAGAGATTGTTTCACGACATGGAGTGCCGGTATCAATTGTCTCTGATCGAGATCCGCGCTTCACGTCCAATTTTGGAAGAGTTTGCAAGAAAGAATGGGAACGCAGTTGAGGTTGAGTACAGCTTATCATCCTCAAACAGACGGACAAAGTGAGCGAACATACAAACGCTAGAAGACATGCTTAGGACTTGCGTGATGGATTTTAAGGGAAATTGGGACGACCACCTACCCTTAGTAGAATTCACATATAATAATAGCTACCATGCGAGTATTGGCATGCCACCGTACGAAGCTCTTTACGGGAGAAAGTGCAGAACGCCGTTATGTTGGGACGAAGTCGGAGAACGACGAATACTCGGACCAGAGTTAGTTCAACAAACCGCAGACGTGGTGACAGTGATAAGAGCCAGACTTGTAGCAGCTCAAGATCGCCAGAAGAAATACGCAGATTTGCATCGGCAGGACCGAGACTTCAAAGTCGGCAGTTTCGTATTCTTGAAGGTATCTCCATGGAAGGGAAAAATCCGTTTCGGCAAGAAAGGAAAATTGAGTCCAAGATTCATAGGACCGTTCGAGATACTGAAGCGAGTGGGCGAAGTGGCATACAAAGTTGCGTTACCACCCGAGTTGGAGCATATCCACAACGTGTTCCACATTTCCGTGTTGCGACCGTACAAGGCCGACTACAAGCACGTGATTTCTTACGAGCCCATTCAAGTGGAGAAGAACTTGGCGTATGAAGAAATTCCTGTCCAAATATTAGATAGGAAAGAACAAACTTTAAGAAATAAAGTTATTTCATCTGTAAAAGTACTTTGGCGTAACCACGATGTCGAGGAGGCAACGTGGGAGTTAGAAGATAGGATGAAGAGGGACTATCCCCATCTATTTGTATAACCTTGTAGCAATTCCGGGACTGAATTTTTATAAGGGGGAGAGGATGTAATACCCGAGAATTTCCATATATTATAAATAAATATATTAATGGAAATGAGAATTTATTTTGTGTTATGAGATGAATTAATTCAATTATATATAATTGAATAATTATAATAATTGAGAAATTGGTGGAGTTTGTGATAAACTCGTTGATTGCCTTGTGTGGCACAGTGACGTAATATAAGAATGATTATATTAATTTAAGCGAACAATTAATCTATATTAATTGTTAATCGAAGAATATTAATTAACTGTTATAAAATACTAATGAGGATTGATTAATAATATGTGATTATTATTGCAAGAAACATAATAATAATGAGCAACGTGTTTATAAATATAATAAGATTTATATCAAAGTGATAGTTAATCATATAAAGGTTAATTAAATTGTTATGGAGGTTAACAATTATATTGATTGATGTAGGATATGTGTATATTATTAATTAATATTCAATTTATAAGATGAGAAATTATATGTGCAAGCATGTTAATTAAATGTATAGTACTATATGTTATGATATGTGTAGGTGACAAATGATGTGTGGATATACATTAAAATAATGTATCATGGATCTATTATAAATAATTGTTGAGTAATACAATTTATTAATACATGAGATAATGTAATGTGATAACATCCGATTAAATTATACCAGTATGATAAAAATGTACATGAATTATATGTGCACAATTCACACTTATTACATTATGTGAATCCATGTTAGTATCATTAGAATTACATTGTAACTATAATTGTGGCCTAATTATATAGTATATATACATGTAACATATTTTGTCATAAGTGTTGTGTATATATACAAATTATAGAATGCTGATATATGGCCTTGTTCCAATATAATAGTCACTCTCCTTCTCCTTCACGTGTATGGCAAAAAGGCTAAGGCCTATTCTCCCATTCTTCTCCCAAGCTTAGCTAGCAATAATTATATGAGGAGTGGCTCTAATGATGGCTTTCAACAACTATCTACCACTTCCTCTTATCTAGCATGCAAATCAAATTTCTGTTAGTTTGAAATGGTAGGCAATTGCATTGTCTGTATCTTGTTTTCTCTATAAATATGGCTTCCTTTCTTCCCATTTCACATTGCTGAGATTTTGTTTGAGTTGATAAGTTGAGAGCATATACATATATCAGTATAATAGCATTGTGAGATATCAGCAAGCTTACTCCATAACAGAGGTATAAATCCTCTTCGTGTCTTCATTTTATTTTCTGTCAAAAGAACTCCATTGTTGTTCTCTGAGTTTTGTTGAAATTCTTGATTATGCCAAATTGGTTCATGATTGGGTTGTAGAACCCTTATATTGTTGTTATATGAACATACACACATGATGGAACCACTGAATAGTCTTTCATTTCCATTGTTCCTCTTCAAATTCTGTAAATACATAAAATTCGTAAAATAGTTAGAGTTCATGAAATTGGGAATTGATAATTGCTATTGACTGTTATATAAGCATATATGTATGTGTTAGTAAGTTAAACAAGTCTAATATCTGGGTATGGTATGTTGAAATCGATGAAATGGGAGGTTTTGGGTCGGTTTTCGCTGCCGTCTGAACCGGAAAACTGCCTCGACGCCGCAGCGCCGCAGCCCGCGCCGCAGCGCCACACGCACCACAGCACGCGCCGCAGCGCCGCGCGCAGCGCCACTCGCGCCGCAGCGCCAGTATTAAGCTACTGTGCCGCGCCGCAGCGCCAGCCTCTGTGTTCAGTTTTCTGCATTCTGCAACAAAACTGTTATGTGCCAATTGTTTGATTTTTGTTTAAACAAGCATGGGAGCATGATTATTAATACATATATATAAACCTAATGAGGCAATGTAAGCATGTTTTAGTATATTAGC
The DNA here is from genome assembly GCA_020205555.1 of Panax stipuleanatus. Taxonomy (NCBI): domain Eukaryota; kingdom Viridiplantae; phylum Streptophyta; class Magnoliopsida; order Apiales; family Araliaceae; genus Panax; species Panax stipuleanatus. The sequence goes on from JAINUT010002476.1 coordinate 9,548, forward strand.
ATGCATGGTTAACCAAACGACACATAGTTTGGAAACGAATTTAAAGTTTCATAAACGACGTTAACATATATAAAGCATGTTTACATACTGACCTTGCAAGCACGTTAGTACCACCTAGAGACACATGAAGTGCATGTTAGCTTATCTATATTGATTCCGTAATAAAATATGAACATATGAACCTAACTAGTGCTCATTCCTAACAAAAATGTAAGTTTGAAGGTGGATATGATCTTGTAAATGCTATATAGTCATTTTGATGTTATGAGCATGTTTAGATAACTTTGAAATATATGAATGAAGCCTTAACTTGTGTTTATATAGTTCGTAAGGAAGCATGAACATGTTAGGCTCTATTAGTAAGATTCACCAATAGAAATACAAGCCTTGCACATGAGCATTAACACGATATGTGGAGATTTAAATTCTGATATTTATGGACACATGTGATAGTACTCTTAGACTCATTCATGCGTCATGCATATATATATACCATGATTGGTTGCCGTGATTAAAGTTTAGCATAAACAAAGCATGTTTTCAAGATAATAACAATGCTAGCTACATATATGCAATACGAGTACTCATGAGCATGACTAATACAATTTATATGAATATCTTATGTGTTTAAAAGCGACCATGTTAGACCATATGAGTTCGTGTCCTTGAATGGCTTTAAGTATTAACTTAAGAACCTATACCATGTACGATTGGATTTGGAAAAGTTATACAAGCATGTAAAGTATCCTTTAAATATGAATACATGCTACGTGATATTATATGATGTTACTTGAACCCGATTTTGACGGTTAACTTAAGGAAATGCCGTAACTTGCTAAAATGAAATATATTTAGTATTGATTGTGGTCTTATGAGATATTAATAATATGCAAGCATGTTTGCTAATTGTTGAGATCTTATATAATATGAGAATGCGTTTAAACTCTAAAGAAGGAACGTTAAGGATAGAAATTATATTCTATATAACTGTGTAGCTAGGTAAAACTTAGCTTATGTGTTGATCGTATATTCAAAGAGAAAATGTGAAGTTAAATTATATGACTAATGAATATCATATATATACGTAACTGTATTACGATAGGAATTCGAAAGTGTTGATTGCTTTTCATGGATAAACTACGCTAAAGGCAAGTTCTCTTACTTACACTCTTTTAAAGTGCAAGTATCCTAACCGACGCATTTACTTTATGCAAGGAAATCTATGATTGTGAAAGTTTCCTAACTTATACTCTTTTACTATGCAAGTATCCTATCTTGTGTATTGCGAACTAGTTTCCTATTTAATCGGTTGAATCGAATTAGCATACTTGAACTCTTATTTCATTAAAGCTATTATTCATGTTGAACTTAGTATTGTTCTTGAATATTGTGAAAGTGTCTATGCCATTTGATTCGGCTAGACTTATATTATTGAAAAGCGACCCAAACTAATTGATTGGTGTGGGATCTTGTATTTGACTGAGAAGAACAACCTTCTTTGAAGGGAATATATAATTGTCGGAGAACCGACGTGCACACTTGAGTATGGTTGATTGTTATGCATAACAAGGGTACTTTAGGCTGATCACCTGTTGTACCTGTTTTTGTTGGATTTTCAGTTTATTACTGTCAATTCTAGTAGAAATTCACAGTCCGTAGTGACTACTCAGTATTCAATTATTTGAAATCTTGAATTGACTTATTATTGAATCATATTAATATTATCCTGTCCTTAGCGACTGATATTGAGAACTGTTGATATTCTTGTTATTCTTGAACTATCAAATCTTGTTATACCCTTTCGAGAATTGAGAATCTTATTACTCACCCTTATTGTATATTACTTGCTGGGCAATTTGTGCTCATCCTTGCTTTCCCTAAAACATTTCAGTTAAGGCAGAGCATGGTGAACCTTCGGGCGTTGATAAGGGCAAGGGCAAAGCTACCAACTAGCTTATGTCTGTTATGTTTTAAATATATTAATATTGTATGAAGATGATGTAGTAAGACTGGATTTGATTATGTTTAAGCTTAAGTTAGATTATGTAATAAGTCGTTAACTGATATTATTATGTAATCTATTAAGTACTGTAGGTTGCGAGACTTCGAGGAATAATTATAATAAATCATTGTAAATTATTCTAGAATAGATTTTCCGCTGTGATCGTATGATATTTAATTATTATTATTGTGATGTATTACCATGAGCACGTGATGAACCGAATTCGAGAGACCAAGTGGCGGTCCTGGAATTTGGGGGCGTCACAGTAACCTTTATCCAATAACTCTTGCAGTTATATCATCAATTCCTTCATTTCTACCAGTGCCATACGATATGGGGCTTTCAAAATCGGTGCAGTTCCCGGTGCTAAGTCTATTATGGATTCGATTTCTCTGTCTGGCGGAAGACGAGGCAGATCGTCTGGAAATACATCTTGGAATTCATTCACTACGGATATATCTTTAATTTTTACTCCCTTTTTTTGAGTATCTACAATAGAAGCTAAATAATCTACACATCCTTTCCTTAACAATTTCTTGGTGTTGGGTTTGTACGAAATCGTAACGCAATCAAATTGCAAAAATTAGCGAAAGCATGATATATCAGAGTTTTAAAAATTTCTACAAAACCATTACCCAGATCATCCTTTATGCAAATTATTAATTTAAAACGATAAATAAGTAGTTATAGAATCATACCCTTGTAGAACTAAGCTTCCACAGGTACGAGTTCAACTCCTTGTTCTTCGTGATCTCCTTGAATTTCCGGGTTAGATTCCTTCCTTTAATCAACGTTAGCCACCCAAATGTTTGGCCTCTAGAGGTGATCCACCAAGGAAGAGAAATTATCAAGAAGGAGGGTGATTGGCTAAACCTAGTTTTCTATCCTTGTGTTAAGTCTACTAGCAAATTCTTCAGATACAAAAGAACAGGTGGCACCCGAATCAAATAATACATAAGCATTTATATCATTGATTGGGATTATACCTGACACCACATCATTCGCAGCCACTGCGTCCTGGACGGTCATGTTAAAGGTCCTGGCAGTTGGGCGGTTGAATTATGCCAGTCCGCTGATTATAAGCTTGTTTCCCCCTTGTTGGCTGCTACCTCCGCCACTTCCCTTCTTCGGGCAGTCCTTAATCTGGTGGTCCGTCGAGCCACATGCAAAACATCCTTGTATCTTTTTTGATTTCGGGCAGTTGGGCGAAATGTGCCCCTTCTGACCGCAGTTGTAGCAAGTGTCGCGTCCCTTCCAGCACTCGCCCTGGTGATTCTTCCCACATTTCGAGCATCCCTCTGCCTCTTCTTAAATCCTCCATGAACATTTACCGACTGATTGTTGTTGTTATTCTCCCACTTCCTTTTTCCCAAATCACTTCCCCCGCTGCTACTTCCTCCACGATGCTCACTACCAGTGTTCTTGTTTTTCTTCCCCTTATGATACAGACTTAAGGTCTCACTGCCACCTTCCGCAATGATTGCCTTTTGTAGCAACGTCGCAAAGGCATCAATTTGAAGAACTAATACCTTATTAAACAGCCAAGGCTTTAGTCCTTGCTCGAAATGTCTCGCCTTCCTTTCCTCATCTCCAACTTGGTGTTCCGCAAATCGCGCTAGTTCATTGAACTTAGTCGCGTACTGCGCCACCGTCATATCACCTTGCTTAAGTTCCAAAAACTTCACCTCCATTCGGTTCTTCATGCTCTTTAGGAAATAATTCTCAAAGAACAACGTCTTAAACCTATCCCATATTATCGTCCCTTCTCCAGCTCTCTGTTGATTAGCCTCCCACCAGTAGTTCACTTCTCCTCTCATCATGTACGTAGCAAACACCGTCTTCTGGTCTTCGCCCACATAAGCTATAGTGAAAGCCTTCTCGATCTCCTTGATCCAGGTTTGCGCGATGATTAGATCGGTAGTACCCTCAAACTCTGGGGGTCCTACACTCCTAAAATCTTTGAATTTTATTACTGGTACTACTTGAGGGTTAGGGCGAACGGGTTCGTTGTTCTTCCCCTTAGAGCTTCTCCTAACAAGTCTACTAACTTCTAAATGGGATCTACTTGCTCCCTCTCATTGTTCACTGACTCCTCAGGTGCAGTTAATCTACATCTGGGCGACATTTTCTGCATCACAAAATTTTTCATTTTATTATTACTCAATCATATCAGTTAAGTATTTATTTAATATTAAAAAGAATAAAATTTATAACACGTTTCTGAAAATAAGCTCATTTATATTTATATGCCAAATCATTTCATTACATGATCATGCCTAGCATATTTCTATAAATGTTATCATATATATCCCCTAATATCACAAAAGACGGGGAACACTAATATACTACCATACTACCCCTCTAACAAAATCTTACTCGAGGTTTACATAACTATCCCACACTTTACACAAAAAGTTGGGATTACATCATAGTATATACATCACATAAGGTAAATACTACTAGTACTACGACTAGACTGACTAAGGATCTCATCCCATCATCCCGCGCTCCACAGCGCTCTTATACTCGATCTGCGCTATGTACGCCATCACTCGGCTCATAGTATGTAGGGTCTGTCCCTGCTTCGCTGGGTAGTGGTACACACCATCAATCATTCTCTCAAAAGCTAAACGGAACACATACCCCATTTTGTTCATCTTCCTCTTCTTGCATCTGACCTCATCCTCTAGGTCGTTAGCTCTCTCATTAGCCGCTTCCCACTTCTCCTCGAAGTGTATCCTATCCATAACCTCCAACTCTAGCTGAGTACGAAGTGCTTCCTTCTCAGTCTTTTCACTTAATTCTCTCTGCTCGACTTCTTCTAACTTTCCTGCCAAGTCTACATTTTTGGATACCGACCTGTGGAATAATGTTCCCATCTGGATCCCTGCCTCCTTGCGGTAAGCAATCTCTACCTCTAACTCTTGCATGTCCGACTTCCTTTGGTGGTCCTAGTCCCTCAACTTCTGAACTCAGACTCTCTCTTTTGGGCCTCGGTCTCCAGCTCTTGGACTCGGCAGTCTAACTCTAGAATACGCTCCTCGTACTCTCTCAGCATATGTTCCTCCAGGTTAGGCTCGTAAGAGTCCTCCATGGGCTCCTCCTCGGGGTCAAACTCCACCTCGATCTCATCCTCGTTATCAGACTCGGATGGTGCAACTGCCTGCACAGGCACAACCTCTAGAGGTGCCTCGTATACTACTTGTATATCTCTGGGCTCCTCCTCGGCCACTCTACTAGGTACTCCTGTGTCTGCCATCCTACAATCACAAACATAAGATAAACAAACAGCAACCCCATTAGAATGTTAAATAAAACATAAGTTCATTGTATAGAATGAAGTTACATTTCATAACATACTAAGTCTCTCTCTAGGGAAAACTCTATGTGAGTTCTATCCCTTTCTAACTTCTGAGTTCTCCTAAGTTATAATCTAAGGACACTCGCTCCTAAGATTTATAACTACAGCTCAGATACCAACCTATGATGCCCCTAAATTCGGACTGCCACTGGTCTCCTGAATTCGGTTCTTCACGTTCTATAATCAAACACATAATAATATGACGACTAAATGTTGCATCGCACAGCGGAATAATGCACATCACTACTACCGAATAGATTACATTTAAATAATATAATTTATTCACGTCCCAAGGTCTCGTAACTTAAACATTGATTACATAGCTTAAACATACCTTAAGCATATATAAACCTAACTAATACATAGCAGCATAAGTTCTTATTACAATCAGAAGGTCTACATAATATTAAGCTACTCAGTAGCCTTTCCCTTACCCTTGTTGGCGCCCGAAGGTCCGCCCTGCTCTGCCTTAATTGAAATATTTTAGGGAAAGCAAGAATGAGCAACAAGTTTGCTCAGCAAGTAATATAGCAATAAGGGTGAGTACTATAGTTCTCGAATCCAAAAGGGTATAGCAAGATATGATAGTTCAAGGATAATAAGAATATTAACAATTCTCAATAACAGTCGCTAAGGACAGAATAAGATCAATATGATTCAATGCTAAATCAATGTAAGATTTCATGATAATTGAATACTGAGTAGTCACTAAGGACTATGAACTTCTACTAGAATTAACAGTAATATACTGATAATCCAACAAAAACAAGTAAAATAGGTGATCAGCCTAAAGTACCCTATATTATGCATAACATTTAATCGTACTCAAGTGCGCACGTCAGTCTCCCGACAAATATATTTTTCCTTCAAAGAAGGTTGTTCATCTAAGTTAACACAAGAATTCCGCACCATTCAATTAGTGGATAGCTTTCTAATCATGATATAAGTCTAGCCGAATCAAATGGCGTAAACCACTCTTTCAAGGTATATAAGAACAATTAAGTTCAAACTCAAGATTTAAAGCTCGAAGAATATAAATTGACTTTTATCTTATCCGTGAAGTATACAGTTATAATACATGACTTGCAATTTCAAAAGTTTACATGTACGACAATAATAGCACAAGCTTAATGAACGCTCAATAGAGAGTAGGGTTAGGAACTTGCTTACAATGTTCCTTGAATAAAGTAAACACAAGGATAGGATACTTGCCTTATGCGTAGTTTATCCACGAAAAGCTAATCAACACTTTGAATTCCTATCGTAATATAGTTACGTATATGTGATATTCATTAGCTAAGCACATTCGGTATTCAAGCTTGATATGAAAGTTAGATGTACACATACTGTTCTAACTCAATCATATAGTCATATACGTAGGTCATTATTGTAATACCCGAGAATTTCCATATATTATTAAATAAATATATTAATGGAAATGAGAATTTATTTGAATATAAATGATTTTGTGTTATGAGATGAATTAATTCAATTATATATAATTGAATAATTATAATAATTGAGAAATTGGTGGAGTTTGTGATAAACTCGTTGATTGCCTTGTGTGGCACAGTGGCGTAATATAAGAAGGATTATATTAATTTAAGCGAACAATTAATCTATATTAATTGTTAATCGAAGAATATTAATTAACTGTTATAAAATACTAATGAGGATCGATTAACAATATGTGATTATTATTATTGCAAGAAACTTAATAATAATGAGCAACGTGTTTATAAATACAATAAGATTTATATCAAAGTGATAATTAATCATATAAGGGTTAATTAAATTGTTATGGAGGTTAACAATTATATTGATGGATGTAGGATATGTGTATATTATTAATTAATATTCAAATTATAAGATGAGAAATTATATGTGCAAGCATGCGAATTAAATGTATAGTAACTATATGTTATGATATGTGTAGGTGACAAATGATGTGTGGATATACATTAAAATAATGTATCATGGATCTATTATAAATAATTGTTGAGTAATACAATTTAATAATATATGATATAATGTAATGTGGTAGTATCCGATGGTATTATATCAGTAAGATAAACGTACCTGGATTATATGTGTGTAAATTACACTTATTACATTATGTGAAGTACATTGTGATTTAAATTATAACCTAAGAGTACATATATATATAACATATGTATATGGTGTGTATATACAAGTGTAGTATTTGCAAATGCTGAGGAGTTAAATCAATTGTCTCATTTTAAGTGTCCCATTTGCTCTTCACGTCCTTGACATACAGCTAAGGCCTATTCCTTCTTCTTCTCCCCAAACTCAGCAACTAGCATTTCATAGCTCATGATTGTGGAGGGAGTGGGATTCATGATGAATCCAACCACTAATTACCTACCCTTTGATAACCTTCATGCATTCCTATAATCCGTTAGTTTGATATGGGATACAATTGCTTTGTCTGTATAATGGGAGTTCTATAAATATAGCCTCATCTCCTTCACATTTCTTTTGCTGAGCATTTTGGCTAAGTGAGACTAGAGAGCATATATATATATATATCAGTGTTATTGAGATAGCAGCAAGCTTAAATCATTTACAGAGGTATAAATCCTCTTCGTATCTTCATTGTCATTTTCTGTCAAAATTTCTATTCGTGAATTCTTGATTTCAGTTGGAAGTTATGGTTTTGTGAATTGAGAATAATAATTAGTTGTTTAAAGGACTTATATATGTGATTAGAATTACTATATATGCTTCATTGCTCTTCAATTTCATTTTTGGTGTTTCCATTTCTGAGATTTCTGTAAAAACATCAAATATCGTGAAATTAGTTGGTGTTCATGAAATTGGGAATTGATAATTGCTATTGACTATTATATAAGCATATATGTACGTGTTAGTAAGTTAAACAAGTCTAATAGCATTTGGGTATGTTGAAATCGATGAAATGGGAGGTTTTTGGTCGGATTTCGCTGCAGTCTGAACTGCAGAAAACTGCCTCGACGCCGCAGCGCCGCAGCCCGCGCCGCAGCGCCACTCGCGCCGCAGCCCGCGCCGCAGCGCCGCACGCAGCGCCACTCGCGCCGCAGCGCCAGTAGTGAGCTGCTGTGCCGCGCCGCAGCGCCAGCCTCTGTGTTCAGTTTTTCTGCCTTCTGCAACAAAACTGTTATGAACTAATTGTTTGATTTTTGTTTAAACAAGCATGAAAGCATGATTAATACTTATATATAAACCTAATGAGGCAATGTGAGCATGTTTTAGTATATTAGCATGCATGGTTAACCAAACGACATATAGTTTGAAAACGAACTTAAAGTTTCATGAACGACGTTAACATATATGAAGCATGTTAATATTCTGACTTTCGAGACATGTTAGTATGACCTAGAAACACATGAAATGCATACTAACTTATGTATATAGGTTCCGTGATATAATATGGACATGTGAACCCAACTAGTGCACCTTTCTAACAAAAATACAAGTTTTGAAGGTTGATATTGACATGTAAAGACCATGTATACATTCTGACTTTTCGAGCATGTTTATAGGGCCTTGAAATACATGAAAAGCATGTTAACTTGTGTATATGGGTTTCATAAGGAAGCATGAACATGATAGACCTTATTAATGAACTATACTAACAAAGTATAAGCTTTGAACGTGAACGTTGGTATGTTATGACGAGAATTAGAATTTGACATTTATGAACACATGTGATAGTACTCTTAGACTCATTCATGTGTCATGCATGTATATATACCATGATTAGTTGCCATGATTAAAGTTTAGCATGAACAAAGCATGTTTTCAAGATAATAACAATGCTAGCTACATATATGCAATACGAGTACTCATGAGCATGACTAATACAAGTTATATGAATATCTTATGTGTTTAAAAGCGACCATGTTAGACCATATGAGTTCGTGTCCTTGAATGGCTTTAAGTATTAACTTAAGAACCTATACCATGTACGATTGGATTTGGAAAAGTTATACAAGCATGTAAAGTATCCTTTAAATATGAATACATGCTACGTGATATTATATGATGTTACTTGAACCCGATTTTGACGGTTAACTTAAGGAGATGCCGTAACTTGCTAAAATGAAATATATTTAGTATTGATTGTGGTCTTATGAGATATTAATAATATGCAAGCATGTTTGCTAATTGTTGAGATCTTATATAATATGAGAATGCGTTTAAACTCTAAAGAAGGAACGTTAAGGATAGAAACTATATTCTATATAACTGTGTAGCTAGGTAAAACTTAGCTTATGTGTTGATCGTATATTCAAAGAGAAAATGTGAAGTTAAATTATATGACTAATGAATATCATATATATACGTAACTGTATTACGATAGGAATTCGAAAGTGTTGATTTGCTTTTCGTGGATAAACTACGCTAAAGGCAAGTTCTCTTACTTACACTCTTTTAAAGTGCAAGTATCCTAACCGACGCATTTACTTTATGCAAGGAAATCTATGATTGTGAAGGTTTCCTAACTTATACTCTTTTACTATGCAAGTATCCTATCTTGTGTATTGCGAACTAGTTTCCTATTTAATCGGTTGAATCGAATTAGCATACTTGAACTCTTATTTCATTAAAGCTATTATTCATGTTGAACTTAGTATTGTTCTTGAATATTGTGAAAGTGTCTATGCCATTTGATTCGGCTAGACTTATATTATTGAAAAGCGACCCAAACTAATTGATTGGTGCGGGATCTTGTATTTGACTGAGAAGAACAACCTTCTTTGAAGGGAATATATAATTGTCGGAGAACCGACGTGCACACTTGAGTATGGTTGATTGTTATGCATAACAAGGGTACTTTAGGCTGATCACCTGTTGTACCTGTTTTTGTTGGATTTTCAGTTTATTACTGTCAATTCTAGTAGAAGTTCATAGTCCGTAGTGACTACTCAGTATTCAATTATTTGAAATCTTGAATTGACTTATTATTGAATCATATTGATATTATCCTGTCCTTAGCGACTGATATTGAGAACTATTGATATTCTTGTTATTCTTGAACTATCAAATCTTGCTATACCCTTTCGAGAATTGAGAATCTTATTACTCACCCTTATTGTATATTACTTGCTGGGCAATTTGTGCTCATTCTTGCTTTCCCTAAAACATTTCAGTTAAGGCAGAGCATGGTGAACCTTCGGGCGTTGATAAGGGCAAGGGCAAAGCTACCAACTAGCTTATGTCTGTTATGTTTTAAATATATTCATATTGTATGAAGATGATGTAGTAAGACTGGATTTGATTATGTTTAAGCTTAAGTTAGATTATGTAATAAGTCGTTAACTGATATTATTATGTAATCTATTAAGTACTGTAGGTTGCGAGACTTGGGGGAATAATTATAATAAATCATTGTAAATTATTCTAGAATAGATTTTTTCCGCTGTGATCGTATGATATTTAATTATTATTATTATGATGTATTACCATGAGCACGTGATGAACCGAATTCGAGAGACCAAGTGGCGGTCCTGGAATTTGGGGGCGTCACAATTATAACAATTCATAACACTAAGTCGGTTATGTCACTACTATCTCTAAAGTTCCTTTTATAAGTTAAATGTCTTCATATATCATCATCGACACATAAGACCACAAACCAATACCAAACATATTCTATTTAGTAAGTTACAGCATTGTTATAAGTTAACTGTCAAGATCGGATTCAAGCATCAACATAGCATAAATACATGTTAAAGGGTCATTTCATGATTTTATATTCTTTCTAAATTCAACCTTTCACGAAATGATTCTAAGTTTAACTCTTAAATAAATATCAGCCATATTATGTCATGATATCACATAAGCTATCGTGTTCGCCGTGTAAACATGTGAAACGGTCATATAATCTATTAATAAGCATGCTCACATGTTTCAATATCATAAATGTGTAACTAGTGTCGTCATTTGTTTGAAAACATGCTTAAACTCTTACGTGGTTGATTTTCATTGAATCTAGCAAGTGGGTACATGTGTATGATATACTAGTCATGTTAAAAGCACTCCCAAGCATGTCCAAGATATCGGAACATTATGACTTTGGTTCATGCATCCTTAGTTTCCAAAACATCCAAGTTTAGCTTTTGAAATCACTTTAAACTCAAACCATGTATGCTAGTGAAATCACAACACTTTAAATAATCTTTTCATGCTTTAGCAAACCATATAATCATGCTTGCAAAGTCAGAACGTTAGTATGATACATACATGTCAAAGTTTGCTTTCAATACTTATATTTTTGTTAGTATCATTCACTATTGAGGTCCACATGCTCATGTTACATTATGAAACCTATATACATAAGTCAACATGCCTTTCATGCATTTCTAAGTCATACTAACATGCTTGCAAAGTCAGAATGTCAACATGGTTCGTATATGTCAAGTTCGTTTACAAAACTTTACTTTCATTTCGAAAATTATAACCCTTCGTCAATCATGCATACAAACATAATAGAACATGCTCACTTTAGGTCTACATACCCATATATACATGTTACTCAAGCTAGCATGCTTGTTTAAGTAGTACATTAACTAACCAGCATTAACAGCATTAACAGAAGTCAAAATCTGGTTTCGCCTCATTACAAAATCGGTGCAGCTGCTCCGGGTCTCGGCCAGCAATATCAAGTCTGGTACTGGCGCAGCTGCGTTGTACCCTAGTACAACTAGGGCGCAGCTACGCCGTTACCTGGTCCGAATTAGTATGCTTCTGCTTCGGCAGAAGCTAGGCCAAATTCTAAATTTTTTAACCATTTCGATCCCCATCAGCCACATTGTAGTTTAAACATAGTTGTAGGCTTCATATAACACTTAACAAGTATTCTACAAATCCAATTATCATCAAAATCAACATGATCAAGAATTGGAACTTTGACAGAAAACAAAAATGAAGAACAAAAATGAAGATTAGGAAATGTGATATACCTCTGTAATTAAGTTTGCTGCTAAATCAAACCTCTCCCTCTACTGATATATGTATATTGCTCTCACTCAACACTTAAGCAAAATCTCAGCAAATGAATTTGAAGGAGAAGAGGCTATATTTATAGAATTTCAAATACACAGACAATGTCATTGTTCTTCAATTTAAACCAACGTGAATAAGAATTGCATGGTGCTTATGGAGAAGTGGGTGACTAGTTGGTCATCTTCATCATTATCCCCACTTTCCCATTGATTATGATAGCTAGAGTTTGTTGAATTTGAGATTATAAGGAATAGGATAGCCTTGAGTGTTCACGTGTGAGGGAAATGTGACTCTTAATATGGGACAATACAATATATCTCAGCATTTGGGCAATGAAGAGTAGTAATACATAGGCTATGTATATTTACATATTACATATATATAGGTTATAGCTTAATGTCATAATGTAATTCACATAAATAATACTTCAATGTAGTAAATGTAATTTGCACATATATAATCCATGTATATTTTATCATACCGATATAATTTAATCGGATATTATCACATTACATTATCTCATCTATTATTCAATTATATTAAATATTAAAATTTCACCAACTAGCAATTGTTTATAATATATTCAAGCTGTATTCAATTAATGTTCACACATTCACATTGTCACATAGACTCATGATATATCCATATACTTATTTAATTAGTCATATCATATAGTTTCTATATGTAGTATAGTCACATTAATGCGTCACATTGCACTATATAATATAGTTGTAGCTTCTATACTCTATATGATTAACATTTCATACTTACACATAACAATTACTCGAGCAATTATAATCATATTAATAATCTACTCGTTTATGTTTTATTAATCTTCATAATAATGAATTAACATTTATATGATTAATTATCTCATTAAATAAATATAAATCTTATTATATTTATAGACAAGTTACTTATTATTATTCTATTACTTGCAATAATAATAATCAACATACTATTAATTAATCACCATTAATATTCTATTTCTTATAATATCAATTAATTAACAATTAATATTGATTAATTATTCACGTAATAATTCCTTCATTAGTTAACTTATCAATATTTCTATTCTCATGCCACACAAGGCATTCAACGAGCTTATCATAAACTCCATGTCTTTCTCAATTATTATATATTCAATTCGAATTCATTTGAATTAACTCATCTCATAACGCACAAATATTTATATTCAAATAAATATTCATTTCTATTAATATATTCATTTAATAATATTCAGAATTTCTCGGGTATTACACCGGTAGTGACCAGGGTTTGACTTGACATCCCAGTATAGTGACCGGGGTTGAGCTTGACATCCCAGGATTGTCGCTGGGGCTTCTTGATATCCCGGTATGGTTACCAGGGATTCTCTTGACATCCTGGTGTGGCTGGGGTTTGACTTGACATCCTAATATAGTGACCGGGGTTGAGCTTGACATCCCGGGGTTATTGCCGGGGCTGCTTGACATCCTGGTATGGTTACCGGAGCTTCTCTTGACATCCCGGTGTGGCCAGGGTTTGACTTGTTATCCCAGTATAGTGACCGGGGTTTAGCTTCACTTCCCGGGGTTGTCGCCAATGCTGCTTTTGGTTTGAACTTCCAGTGTTGTCTACAGAAGATAAAAGATGATTTTGCCCTCCTGCAGAGTTAGTAACAGGAATGCAAAATTTCTAGTGTCTACACCTGCTACGACATCGCTCGATACCATTGCATCCTGGACCGTCATATTAAAAGTATGGGCCATCGGTCTACCTTGTTGTACAAGACCACCAATCGCTAGCTTAGCACTGCTAGCTCCCTTTCCACCCCCTTCTTCGGACAGTTCCTTGCAAAGTGGTCCGATGAACCACACGCAAAACATGTTGTACCCTTCGTAGGGTTGAGACAACTATGCGCAATGTGCCCTTCTTGTTCACAACGGTAGCATACCACTTTACCCTTGAGACCGACTCCAAGATGAGCCTTCCCACACGTCTTGCATGATTCGATCCTTCTCTTAGGATCAAGCTGCCTCGCCCTGGTATTTCCTGAGTTGAACACCTTTCTCTTCGGCGCTCTAAAGCCCCCGCTTGCTCCCTCTTGTTTGACGCATCCGTCAAATTCATTCTTATTTTTCTTTTCCTTCTGGTATAGGCTTAAAGCCTCACTACCACCCTCGGCTATAATCGCCTTCTCCAATACCGCTCCAAAGATTTCACTTTGGAATACATAAACTAGATTATAGAGCAAACCTTGCCACTTCATTGAACTTGGCAGTATATTGGGGAACGATCATATCCCCCTGTTTCAACTCTAGAAACTGGATCTCCATCTTACTTTGCATGCTAGTCGGGATATAGTCTTCGAAGAAAGTCTTCTTAAATTATTCCTACGTAGAATTTTCCAACTCAGCCCTACCCTGGTTTGCCTCCCACCAGAAGTTGGCCCCTCCTTTCATCATATATGTGGCAAAAGGAATCTTCTGCTCTTCTTTGACATTTGTTATCCAAAATGCCTTCTCAATTTCCTTCACCCAAGCTTGGGCAACGATAGGATCCATAGTTCCTCTTAACTATGGGGCACCTATGCTTTTAAAATCCTTAAAGGTAGTACCAACTACTACCTCAGGATTTATTCTTACACCCCCTCCAGCCTCTTTAAAGGCCGCAGTCATAAGGGTAACAAATTCTTGCATCGGGGTATTCGGAACCCCTTCATCCTCCACATTAAGTGGCTCGGCTTGTCGAGTTCTTTGTTGTCTTTTCGGCGACATTTTCATGTTAACGTAAATAAAGTTTCGTTATTATTTAGTTCTTTCTGTTGGTTATTATTTATAGGTAATAATAACACAAACACATTACCAAGCATTTCAATAAACTTCTTATATTAAATTGCTTCTTCTTATAGTATAAAACTACAACTGTTCTTCATTATATGGCTGTAGCCATTTACAATACTGTCTCTCAATTACTTGCCAAAAATTAGGATTTACAAAAGACTACCCTTTAGTTATACAAAAGAGGGTTTTACATCATTACTACCTACTATGACGCCCCCAAATCCGGGTCCCTAGAACCTCGGACCTGGTACGTTACGGTACTTCATCTTCATACATATTCTTTAACTAACGTGGAAAATATAAACATAAATTATTTATTTCACATGATTCTATAATATTTCCCAAGGTTTGTTAACCTTAACTGAATACATACCTTAAGTAATTAAAAAGGTTTACAACATTACTTGCATATGATAACTAAATAGTTATGACTACGCAATAATCTATTCTTTAGAATTTGCCTTTGTCTATGTCTTTCTTCGAGCCTTCGTCTTAATCTGAAATTTGTTATCATGATATAGCAAGGTTGAGCAACTACTTTGCTCAGCAAGTTTAAATTCAATGAAGATGTTATATGATTAAAAGAATTAATAAGCTTTCGAATTTTTAACAATATAATAATTGTGATAGAGCATGAATCATAACTTCAATAATTAAATGACTTAATCAATAATGCTTAATGTCAACAAGGATCATGAACAATTTTAACTGAACCTTATGGTAATGAAGGTGATCCGCCTTTCATACCTGATGAATATATGAAATATGCAATAAGTGCGAATCAATAATCAGTATAGATGTGAATAATCAACAATAATTATTCACTAACATGACTCGAAATATAACTCAAGTTTGAGTTAGGAAAACTTGCAATAAATGCGAATATTCAATAATAATCTTAGATATGGAATAATCAACAATAATTATCCACTACCATGCTTGAAAAATAATAACTTGAGTTTGAGTTAGGGAACTTGCATGTACCGTCGATTATTGCTAAGCAATCTAATTTAATCTCTTTATTGTAAAGACCAATCATTGTTAAGATTGATCTTATAATCAGTATATCACATTATACGTTATAATACTACTACTTTATAAGTAAACTATCTGACATTTAACCACATAGTCAAATATTAGATAATACCTTAACATTATACATATTCACAAGTCTAAACCTAGCACACATCGAGTCTTTAATAGTATTCAATATAGTATACTGAGTGGTTTCCCACAAACAACCAACAAATTAGTTTTCGTCTCGTCTACACTGTTTTTACAGCGAGTTAGATCTGTTGCTAATTCGTATATACCTCCGCTCCCTGAAGGAATCTTTTACCGCAGCTACTATACATCAACCATTAAAGAGTACGACTGCACTAGCTTAGACTTAACACTTACTCGATCACTTAATAAGTTCTTATTTATAACTAGTAAACCATATAACCAATTATAAATAAAACTCATTGTATTATACATGAAATAATTTTAGCATTATAATTGTTTACAAAATAAATATTCATCAACTATATTTAAAATAAATTGAGCATTATAACTGCTTATAAAATGAATATTCGTTTACTATGTTTGAAATAAATCAAGCATTATAACTGCTTTATAAAATGAATATTCTTACTAAATACTTGAAAAAAATCGGACATAGTAACTGCTTATAAAAGTATATTTTCTACATTATAAGAGAAATGAATCGGACAGTATAACTGCTTGTAAATAGTACTTTGTTTACTATATACTTAAAATAATTTGGGCATTATAACTACGTATAAAAGTATATTTTTACTAAATATATAAAGAAGAATGAAAATAATACCCACTAAAGTAAATACCTCTTGAAGTTGCAAGCTTTAACTAATCCTTTGTAATCTTGAAATTAATCTAACTCATAAGAACTCTCTCTTTCTAATTCTAGATTATAACTTTGCTTTAGAAACTGGTGAAGAAAATGAAGAGAATGGCTTGCTATTTATAGGAAAACATAGTTTCACTAATTGCACGTTAGGGGCTCGGCTTATTACAGTTTGCACCTGGCTTATTACAGTTTGGTACCTAGGTTAATTATACTTTAGTACCTCATTAATTGCACCTTAGTCCTTGAAAATATCCACCAGGTGACATCATCTTTGTGCTTCTTTAAGGATGATGTCATGCTTGCATTATGCTTGCATTATGCTTTCATCATTTGTGTTTCTTTAAGGATGATGTCATGCTTGCATCATCTCTTCTCTGATTGGTCGATTTAAGTTCACATGGATTGGAGGGTATTTTGGTCATTTCATAAATAATTTTAAGGGTAATTTAGTCATTTCACATATTTTTCTTAAATTTTAACCCTTAAGATTTGCTAATTAGCATAAGAGTTTGCAAATTAGGGTGAAGGTTTTCAAATCTTAAATTAGGGTTTTTAAATGAACATTAGGGATTCTAACTGCACATTAGGGTTTCCTAATTAAATATTAGGGTTTCCTAATTAGGTTTATATAATTGCATTCCATCTAATCAGTACTGAACATTAAAATTATAATGTACATAAATATAATCTTAAATACAATTATAATAATAACTGTATTAATATACAAAGCCCTATTAGGGTTCTGATTCGTTATTCACCTTTACCTCCTTGACATTTATTAGTCAATAAATAAATTGACTAACTTGCTAAATTCATATCACGTATGTTCAAAAATATTACTGATAACAATAATGATAATATATAAAATTTCGTACACTATTCAGTTCGCATTAAATTTATAGGTATCGTAGTACATTATCCTCAATATTCCTTCAAGTACATATAAATTCATTTCTAGGGTTTTGGAAATTTGTGACCCATGTTTTCTCTATTCTCATTCAAATAGTAAACCATATAGGTTTTACTTAAAATTTAATAAATCCTCAAATTTTCATCTAGGTTTTATTCTTTACCTTTATTTTAATCATTCAAAACCTTAAAAAATTTCAAGTTGTCACAGCTACACACATATTTACATAGATAATTGTTCTATACATACTACTGGACTACATCTGCCTCACGACATTCTCGTAATCCGCATCAGTCATACTGGCCACTATATCCCGGCTAATGGTATGTCGAGTCTGTCCCTCCTCCACAGGATACTCAGCAATCTGGTGCTGGTAATCCTCGTGTGAACTCCCATGTATATAGGACATTCGACTAATCTTTTGCTTCTTGTTCAGAAGCTCAGCTTTCAGTTCCTGAACCTCAAGCTTTAGGTCCCGAACTTTATCTTTCGCCAGCACTCTCTCGTCGTGCTCTACTTCCCAGAAGACCTCCATGTCTTCCTTGTCCTCTTGGACGTCGTGAACTCTTGCTTTAGGTCACGGACCTCCTTACTCAGTTGGACATTTCTGTCTAAAACTGCCATGAACAGAGCCTTCATAGACTCCGTTAGTGACACCACCTCATCTTATGTAGGTAGTACCGAATTAAATGATACCACCTCCACTTCTTCTTCGGATATGCCATCAAATAATGTGGCATAGTCAAAGTTTTCAGTAGCCTCAGACAGATCATCCTCTTCCGGATCAGTCTCTTCTATGTTCACTATAGACACCTCTGCTACTGGCATTGGTGCATTCTCTATAATGTTCACTGATTCTTCATCTCTATACATAGCCATATCTCCTGACATCTACAATAAGAAACAAATAACTTGATTAGTAAACAATCGGATATTATAAACACATATCACATTTAATATGTTTAAGGTTACTTTCTTCTTTAAACTCTACCCGAGTTTGTTTGCTTCTAACTTCTACTTCTCTTTTCAAGGTTATAGCTTAAGGTTTTTCCCTTTTAAGTTCTATAACATAAAGCTTTGATACCAACATGTGACACCCCTAAATCCGGGACCTTTCAAACCCTGGATATGGTGCTACACGGTACTATTGTCTATACATTCAATTGAATACTTCAACCACCTGCATAAGTTTACTAAACATTCCATTACAATAATTCCTTCCCAAGTTCTTACTAACCTTTACATACGTCCATTGTCATAATATCATTCATTACAACAAAAATACTATGCTATTACAAGGATAGCTAAGTATCCATCTTGGACTTGCCCTTGTCCTTACCGGATCCTTTGGTCCGATAGCTCTTAGCTGAAACATATTATTTTAAGCAAGAATGAGAATAACTAGCTCAACAAGTTTATCATTTTACTTTATAACCACAAAATCAAGAATCATATGGCTTCATCTTTTATAACTGTACAATAGTTATGAAATAGTAGGAATAATCAAAATAGTGTTTTGAATTCCTTTAAACATCATCCTTAAGAACATATAGACACTTAAGCTTCTAAGCTGGTCAAAGACCATGAACATTCTTTTTCATTTTCATTTATAAAAGGACAACCCGATACAAGACCATAAGCCCGATATATCTTACGAGCACGTCCAGGTGACCAACCTGTAGTACTCTATGTTGATCAACACTTCATCATTAAACGTTTTCACATTTAAGCTTTTTGACAACTCTTAGTTCCCATCGAATTAACGACATTTAAAACCTTTGTGTATTCATACTCAAGTTTAACTCTAAATCTGTACCAAAGCAATTGGCATAGGATAGCACATCAAGAATAATTTGAAAGATTTATGAAAAATCAAACAAAATACTTTACATATACGTCTCGCCGAATTAAATGGCATCGACTATCCAATAATAGTTCATGCATAGGCAACCATGGATATTGACAACTTGTCCATCATTACGTATAGACAAGAGTTTAGAAAGATTGCATAACGTAACGTTAATACAAGAGTTAGAAAACTTGCCTTTGCGTCTTTAAACCTTTTAAGTGTATGCTACTCGATCTTTATAACCTCTACAAGATATAAACATATAGCATACCAATTAGGTTATCATAACTGTAATACCCGAGAAATTTCATATATTATTAAATAAATATATTAATGAGAATGAGAATTTATTTGAATATAAATAATTTTGTGTTATAAGATGAATTAATTCAATTATATAAAATTAAATAATTATAATAATTGAGAAATTTATGGAGTTTGTGATAAACTCGTTGGGAGCCTTGTGTGGCACAGTGATGAGAATTATTAATGATTATATTAATTAACGAATGAATTATTAAGTAAACAATTAATCTATATTAATTGTTAATTGCTATTATAGAATATTAATTAATGGTTATGGAATATTAACTATGATTGATTAATAATGCGCGATTCTTATTATTGCAAGAAATATAATAATAATAAGCAATGTGTTTATAAATATAATAAGATTTATATTCATTTAATGTGATATTTAATCATATAAGTGTTAATCGATTATTATGGAAATTAATAATCAATGAGGAATGGATTAATTAATATTATCGTTAAGTAATCAATGAGATGAATAATTTATTTATTTGACATTATGAATAATAAAACAAATAAGTAAGTTATTAACATAATAAGATTATATTAATTGTTATGTGCAAGTATATTTAAACTATATGATTGTACATAGTAAAACTATGTATTTTGATACATGAGGTGTAAACATACATTATAATGCTACTTTTGTGACATTAGCATGTGTGGGTATTCATACAATAAAGTTCCTTATTAGATATGAAAGGTAGTGTGACACTAGTATATAAATAATTAATAAAGTTCCTTCATTCATTGAATTGGGCAAGATGTGTTGTGACATTAAAATAGCCTACGTAACAATGTGAATACACATTAAAGTGAAACATCATGAATATATTGTAAACAATTATTGAATTAATAGAATTTGATTTGAATTATATCCTGTAAAACAAATGTGCATGGATTATATGTGTGAAAATTACACTTATTACATTATGTGAAGTACATTGCGATTTAAATTATAACCTAAGAGTACATATGATATATAACATAAGTATATGGTGTATATATACAAGTGTAGTATGTAGTCCATTTGTAAGAATGCTGAAGATAATTTGCTTGTCCCATATTATTAGTCTCAATCCTTGCACACGTGAATAACAAAAGGCTAGGAGCTTATTTCCCTTTTCTCCTCCCAAGCTCAAGCTAGCAAACTAGATAACAATGATCAATGGGGAGTGGTTATCATGATGGGTTTCAACTACCATCTAACAACTCTTTCATAACCTTCATGCAAACTTATAATCCATTAGTTTGATTTGGAATATAATTGCATTGTCTGTGTAAGAATTCGTCTATAAACACCAGCCATGTTTCTTCATATTTCTAATTGCTGAGAATTGCTTGAGTTTGATAAATTGAGAGCATATATAATATCAGTCTAGAGTTGTAAAGATTTAATAGCAGCAAGTTCAATCACTTACAGAGGTATAATATACATTCTTGTTCTTCATTTTGATTCCCTATCAAATTTCATTCTCTGTCAAAATTTCATTCTTGACCATGATGGATTAAGATGGTAATTGAAAGCATGAGATGCTTGTCTAGTTGTTATATAAGCCAATGTATGTGTTAGTAAGCAATGTGGTGTGATTACAATCAAATTCGTAGTGTAATTTCTGTGTTGGGCTGGGTTTCTGCCAAAAAGTGGGACTGTTTGCCGCTGGCCGCCAGCTGGTGCAGCTGCGCCAGTTTTGCACTGGGCAGCTGCGCCAGCAGTTTGCTGCAGTTTCATGCATCATGCATAAACCTGTTAGGTGATAGTTTGTTTACATGGTTTAGAATAGTATGCTAGCTTGTGTAACACATGTATATGAATATATTAAGGCGATGTAAACATGTTGTATTGTACTAGCATGCATGGTTAATGAAAAGAATATGGATTTCGAAATGAATTTAGAGTTTTAAAAGGGGACTTTGATATATAAATACCATAATAGTATTCTGACTTTTGAGACACGTTAGTATGACCTAGAGACACATGAAGTGCATGTTAGCTTATCTATATTGGTTTCGTAATAAAATATGAACATGTGAACCTAACTAGTGCTCATTCCTAACAAAAATATAAGTTTGAAGGTGGATATGATCATGTAAATGCTATATATACATTCTGATGTTATGAGTATGTTTAGATGACTTTGAAATGCATGAATGAACCGTTAACTTGTGTTTACATGGTTCGTAAGGAAGCATGAACATGTTAGGCCCTATTAATAAGATTTACTAATGAAAATACAAGCTTTGCACGTGAGCATTGACACGATACGTGGAGATTTAAATTCTGATGTTTATGGACATATGAAATAGTACTTTTAGACTTACTCACGCACCATACATTTATACATACCATGACTAGATGTCGTGACTCAAATTTAGCATAAACGAAGCATGTTTTCAACTAATAACTATGATAGTCACATGTATGGAATGCGAATACTCATAAGTATGCTTAATATAAATACCTTAAGTGTTTTGAAAGCAAACATGATAGGCTTTGTAAATTTCATGACCTTGAATAACCGTAAGTGTCGACTTAGAATCTATATCACATATGTTTGGAACAAGGGAAGGTTATACGAATATAAAAAGACTCTTTAACATGTATATATACTATGTGATATATGTGAATTCGATTTTTGACGGTTAACTTATGAGAATGCCATAACTTGCTAAAATGAAATATATTTTAGTATTGCTTGTAGTTTTATGTGATATTAATAATATGAGAGCATGTTTGCTAATTGTTGCGATCTTATATGATATGAGAATGTGTTTAAACTCTAAAGGAGGAACGTTAAGGATAGAAATTATATTATTTATAACTGTGTAGCTAGGTTAAGACTTAGTTTATGTGTTAATCATATATACGAGATGAGGTATAATGTTAAACTATATGACTAATGGACATCATATATACGTAATTATATTACGATAGGATTCAAAAAGTGTTGATTAAATTTACGGGGATAAACTACGCATGAGGCAAGTATCCTAACCGACGCATTTACTTTATGCAAGTATTCTATCCTTGTATATTGCGAACTAGTTTCCTACTTAATCGTTTGAATTGAATTAGCATACTTGAACTCTTATTTCATTAATGCTATTATTTATGTTGAACTTAGTATTGTTCTTGAATATTGTGAAAGTGTTCATGCCATTTGATTCGGCTAGACTTATATTATTGAAAAACGACCCAAACCAATTGATTGGTGAGGGATCTTGTATTTGACTGAGAAGAACAAAATATAACTGTCGAAGAACCGACGCGCGCACTTGAGTATGATTGATTGTTATGCATAACGATGGTACTGTAGGCTGATCACCTGTTGTACTTATTTTTGTTGGATTTTCAGTTTATTACTGTCAATTCCTGTGGAAGTTCATAGTCCTTAGTGACTGCTTAGTATTCAGTTATCTTGAAATCTTGAATTGATTTATTATTGAATCACATTGATATCATTCTGTCCTTAGCAACTGTTATTGAAAACTGTTGATATTCTTGTTATCCTTGAACTATCAAACCTTGCTATACCCTTTCGAGAATTGAGAATTATATTACAAACCTTTATTGTATATTACTTGTTGAGCAATTTGTGCTCATTCTTGCTTTTCCTAAAATATTTTAGTTAAGGCAGAGCATGGCAAACCTTCGGGCGTTGATAAGGGCAAGGGCAAGGCTACCAACTAGCTTGTCTCTTTTATGTTTTTAAATATTTTAATGTTGTATTAAGATGATGTAGTAAGACTGGATTTGATTATGTTTAAGCTTAAGTTAGATTATGTAATAAGTTGTTAATTAATATTATTATGTAATCTATTAAGTACTGTAGGTTGCGAGACTTGGGGGAATAATTATAATAAATCATTGTATATTATTCTAAATTAGATATTCCGCTGTGGATGTGTGATTTTAGTTATTATTGTATTACCATGAGCACGTGACGAACCGAATTCGAGAGACTAAGTGACGGTCCTAGAATTTTGGGTCGTCACAATAACTGATATACATTGTGTAACTATCTTCTCCTTCTTGTATAACTTAGATGAATTATTAAACTAATAACATCCGTTTAAGTTATTTATCATTCGTCATGGCTTGATAACATTCATTAGTCATAAGCTAACTCTCGTTGATCATCGTTATGCACAACAACAGATAAAACCCCAATCGGTTCGCTACGTCAATCATATTCTCATCGGATTCCCATCATCGGACTCCGTACGAAATTTAGGTAAGTTTTTAGCTTCACTTGATATCATTCCAGTACCTCACACCCTTATTACATGTCATGTAACCTTAAGGCACGCTCCCAACTCGATTAAGATTTACGTTCACATTATCGGTTTTTGAGTTATAAATTTAAATACGTTTTGTCAACGTTTAATTCATAAAATCATTCCTAAACATGTTGTTTAAGTGATTTCTCTTCATGAATATTAACCATATAGTTGCCCCATAATTACCATGTAGCAAGCGAGGTTAATAAACATTCAAGTCGAATTTTTTTTCCTTAAGGGACCTGCAGTGCCAGCCATAGGCTTAAAGTGAGCGCTGTGGCACTGGCTCGCAGTGTCCCTTTAACCCCTTAAATTCGGGTCCCTCAAACCTCGGACCTGGTGCGTCACGATACTATCCTCGTCAAATTATTTATAACTTCCATTCATAAATTAATGAATAAAACTTATATTAATTTTTTTTTATTTCCAGAATCTACATGTCGATCCTAAAACCTTAATAGTTCTCAATCTTGGTCATTTATCATTCTTGTCTTTTCATCATATCCGATGTTATACTTAATAAAATGCGGAATAATTTAAACTTTTCTATATCCTCTGAATAACAACTTTTATTAATTTCATAACTTTGAAACAATTTATTCATGATTCAAATCGTCGAAATTACATAATAAAACTTTACATCTTGATTCGATAATCTTTATATATCGAATAATACGACTTTACAACTCTACATAAGTTGAACATCATAAAAAACTATCAAGTACATCATTTAAAACCTAAACAGGGTTTAATATCATAACTTCAGATAAATAAATCAATCTTCTTGCATTACTATTGAACTCTATCAATCAAGTAGCTCGTAACTTTACCATGAGTCCTTAAACTGCAAAAATGGTTATTTGCAAGGGTGAGCTTGACAGCTCAGCAATTCTAACAGTTTTCATGCATCACATAGCATATAATATCATGCGCAGTTTATACAATCATAATCAATTAAATTCAACACGCATATTGCTTATAACATGTATAAAGATTAACTTCTTAATCACGTAATCATATATTGAATTTCAACTTTCATACATAGCTCATATGCATTTCATTTATAAATCAACATCTTTATAGCATAATATAATTCAACCAACAGTTATGAAATTCATATAGCAAATAGGAAATGGAAGACTTGCCTGGCTCGTAGATTTATCAACTATAACTTAACTGCTTATAGTTATCTGCACTTCGTGTATTCCTACACAATTTTATAATCATGAATTAGTACCCATTAGTCATATACATACCTACATTCTCAATGTAAAAATAAATGTTCCATCGTTTCCTAACTTAGTTTGTAAAACCTTAATTTTGCTTCCTTATCATACCCTTAGGATAATTATGTATGTATAGATATACCTTAACCATACTTACTTAATATCAACATTCATAAACCTTTATCACACACTTGACTAGCTATGTGCTCGATACATATTTAAAACTCATAGATACATAATCCACATTGTTCTTGCGTTTTACAAACCTTAGGAAAATTTATCAAATCTAGGTTTTATATCACCATTACACCAATGAACACTCAAAGCATCATTTAGACTATGTTTTATAACTTAGGATAACAATGTAAGCATGCTACCAGGTTCAGATCACATTTAAAACAATCAGGCAAAATCGCCCTGTGGCGCTGCTGCGCTGTAGTTGGCCTTGAGGTGGGCGCAACTGCGCCCTTCCCTGGCCAGTCCATGATTGGCTTTTGATTTTTGGTTCCATTTTGGTTTTCTAGCATGCATGGATACTAATACATCTCATACGCATATAATAAGAGATCTTGCATGTTGGGTTTGTACGAAATAGTGATGCAATTAAATTGCAAAAATTAGCTGAAGCTTGGTATATCAGAGTTTAAAAATTTCTACAAAACCATCACCCGGATCATCCTTTATGCAAATTATTAATTTAAAACGATAAATAAGAAGTTATGGAATCATACCCTTGTAGAACGAAACTTCCACAGGTATGAGTTTAACTCCTTGTTCTTCATGATCTCCTTGAATTTTCGGGTTAGATTCCTTCCTTTGATCAACGTTAGTCACCTAAGTGTTTGACCTCTAGAGGTGATCCACCAAGGAAGATGAATTATCAAGAAGGAGGATTGTTGGCTTAGTTTTCTATCCTCTATAGAAAAGGAGTACTCTCCAACAATTGGAATTGCATCAATTGATATCTATTATAAGACTCCTCTTATATAGATATTGGTCAACCCTTCTAATCCTATTAGACATGGAATTTCATTTAATTAATTAAACTCCTTTAATTAATTTAGGCTTCCCACCACATTGGGAATAATTAATTAAATTTATTTAATTAATTTGTCTCCTAATCTTATTAGGAATAAATAAGAGTACTAATATTAAATTAATTACTAAACTCCTTTATAAATTAAAATAATAATAATTGTAATAATATTAATAAGACATCTCTTATTAATTTATATTTAATATTTTCAAAATATTAAATAATAAACATTAAGCTATTTAATTTTTTCTATCACCATAGATTAAATTAATTATACTTAATGCATTATTACGATTATGCTATTACCTTCTTAAATAATTATTCTTCCTTTTATGGTGTGACCCTTTAGGTTCTCCATATTAAACCGGTTGTGAATAAATCAATTAGAACAATTCTAATCTTATTTAAATAAATAAATTAAACTGATAATCTATTTAAATAAATAATATTTATTCTACAATAGGGATAAGCCTCTCTAGCGATCAACGACTTTCCCGATAATATAGATTTTAACATTAATCATAAAAAAAACTATGAGTAAATAGTTATCGTAGAATTCAATCCTTCCACCATACAATGTCCCAATTAAAAATAAGATTTGGATTTATTGTCAAGTCTTATTTTATTTAATCATATGTATTTCAATTAGAAAATGCACAACTCCATATAATGCAAATTACAAACTCCTTTCTAATTTCATTCCACCTTGGCCAAGGATTCCTGGGTTGTCATTTAACGAATCACATAGGACATATCTCCTCTTTAACTAGAGGTGGTAGATTCTTTAATGATCATTCATTATCTCTATATGTAACTCATTATACCCAAGCATACCTTTTATATACCCTAAAGGGCTTTAACGAATAAGTCAAAGTATAATTCATTACATACAAGATACTATGATGATCTCAAGTCCAAGGATCACTTGTACTACTATCACATTAGAAATTCCTATTGACAGGCGAGTAAAACTCCATTAGATATTTCATAGCGAGTCACGTTCAGTGAACTTATTCTCCAAAAAGCAC
Source organism: Panax stipuleanatus (assembly GCA_020205555.1). NCBI lineage: Eukaryota > Viridiplantae > Streptophyta > Magnoliopsida > Apiales > Araliaceae > Panax > Panax stipuleanatus. The sequence goes on from JAINUT010002476.1 coordinate 37,256, forward strand.
CTACATACTTGCTTTAGTGTCTCCACACAAATGATCATGAGATCAATCATCCTCATCCAATGAGCAAGCAACATATGTACCAATCTATCCGGATTTACTAATCTCCTTTTTAGTAATACCACGACTAGAAACTATTTTAGTTTTAAGCTTTCTAAGAATTTAAATCTCATTAGCATGATCAACATCATGATTCTAAAAGTATTGCTTAAAACTATGTGTTATTTACATATTATAAAAACAGCCCTATGTAGATAATTAAATGCCTTTAACAAATAAATATTTTTATTAATACATAAATAAAATTGTCTCCAAAGTATATGCTTTACCATCATACATGATTGGCTTGTATGCATACTACTTTCAATCTCCCACTTGCACTAAAGTCAATCGCCATGGTATCTCATACCCTTCTTCTCTAAGTGACGATCAAACTATTGTTATGTTAAAGCTTTAGTAAATGGATCTGCAATGTTATCTTGAGAGTCTATATGCTCCTCTTTCAATGATTTCTTTAATCAAAGTGCCGCAACACATGTTTAGATTCAAGATGAGACTTAGGAACTATTCCTAGTTCTGTAATGAACTTTTCTTCCGAAACATCAACTTGCAGCTTCACTTACAGTTATATACTTTGTCTTTGTCACTAAACCAACAACCTTTTGTTGTTTGGAACCTTTTCAATTCACTGCACCATCTTTTAAGGTAACAACTTACCCTAAAGTGGATTTGCTATCATCTTGGTCAGTCTGAAAACTTGAGTCTGTTTAGCACTCTAGTTTAATTCAGACTCATCATGTGATATGATGACATCCTTAGTGTCAGTTAAGTACTTTACGATGTTTATCACTATCTCACAGTGATCTTCTCCAGAATATGACTTATCAACATCAAATCTCATATATTTCATTGCATACATGATAGTAACTCATGCGATCTCTCTTTTACTGAGGACAATTTTAGAGAGATACACTCCATGGCTCATCATCATGAGGCACCTTTTGGAGTTTGCAATGCTAAACGCCTTTAGCATCTAATGAATATACATTTCCTTGGGTTAAGCCGAACATCCTTTTAAATCTATTAATATAGATTTATATCCCCAATGCGGGATGGTCTACCCAAATCATTCATGGAGGAATGTTTAGACAACTTTATTTTGAGCGATTGTAGCATAGGAATTTCATTCCCTATCAGTAATATATCATCAACATATAATACATAGAATGAAATAGCGCTCCCACTAACCTTCTTGTACACACATGGTTCATCCTCATTTTTGATAAAATCAAACTCTTTGATTGTCTCATCAAAATGAATGTTCCATCTACGAGAATCTTGCTTCAATCCATGAATGGATTGTTGTAGCTCATATACATGATTTGCTTCAACCATTGAAACCAAAAACCATCTGGATGTATGATACATACATTCTCCTCTAATAATGTATATTTGAGGAAGGGCGTCTCCACGTCCATTTTGCCAAATTAAGTAAAAATAAGCTGCAATCGCAAGAAAAATCCAAATGGACTTGAGCATAGCTTCAAAATCTATTTTAGATTTTATGGTCATCTACCATTTCTCTGAGTCTTTATTACTCATAGTTTGTTCGTAATTCAATGGATCATCATCATTCATGACGTGTACCTCATCGTCATCCTCTATGGCGAATCCATACCTCTCAGGTATCTTCGGTACCTTTCCATATTTACAAATAGGGTGTTGTACAGTAGGTGTCTCTACTTGGACAGGTTCATCCACTTGATTTGTAGTGGTTTGTGGTTCTTGAATTTCTTCAAGATCTAATTTCCTCCCACTAGCCCCTTCAAGGATAAACTCGTTTTCCAAGAAGGCAGCGTGTTTCACAACAAACACCTTTTGCTCAGTAGGATTGTAGAAATAGTATCCCAAAATTTCTTTAGGATATTCCACAAAACATGCACTTATCTGATTTTTTCCTAAGCTTATCATATTGAAACTTTTTCACATAAGCTGAATATCCCCAAATCTTAGCATGCTTAAGACCAGGTTCCTCCCTGTCCACATCTCATATGGAGTCTTGGGGATGGATTTCGAGGGGACCTTATTTAGTAGATATGAAGTCGCTTCTAGGGCATAACCCCAGAATGCTACTGGAAGATCGGGAAAACTCATCATGGATCGAACTATGTCCAACAATGTTCGATTTCTCCTTCAGATACTCCATTTAACTATGGTGTACCCGGTGGAGTCCATTGTGAAATTATACCATTTTTTTTAGACAATTGAGAAACTCACCGCTTAAGTATTCTCCACCTCGATTTGATGGAAGAATCTTAATACTCTTGCATGTTTGTTTCTCTACTTCACTTTTGAACTCTTTGAACTTTTCAAATGATTCTGATTTGTATTTCATTAAATACATATATTCAAATCATGAGTGATCATCAGTGAATGTAATAAAATAAGAATACCCACCCTGTGCATTCGTTGTCATAGGTCCACAAACGTCTATGTGAATCAACGTTAACAACTCTGTAACTCTTTCTCCTTTTCCACTAAAAAGAGATTTAGTCATTTTACCCATGAGACAAGATTCACAAGTTGGATATGATTCATAATCAGATAACTCTAAGAGCCCATCCTTATCCAACTTGGATAATCTTGTTTCATTGATATGACCAATCAGATAGCTCTAAGAGTCCATCCTTATCCAACTTGGATAATCTTGTTTCATTGATATGACCGAGTCTACAGTGCCACATATAGGTATAATTAACATAATCTCTTTTCCTTTTCTTAGTTTGTTCTATTTGAAGTATATTTTCATTCAAGTCAAGTATATAATGTCCATTTCGCAGATTTCCAAAACCATAAAAAACATTATTTTTATAAATTGAACAACTGTTGTTCTAAATTATAATTTCAAATCCATCCATATCTAATGCAGAATTTGAAATAATATTTCTAATGATATTCGAAACAAAATAACAATTATTTAAATAAATGAACTTGCCCGTAGGCAGTGCTAAACAATAAGTGCCTACAGCTAATGCAACAACCTTTGCTTCATTTCTCACTCGTAGGACAACCTCATCCTTGTTCAGCTTTCTACTTCTGACCAGTCCCTTCACAGTATTACATATGTGAGAACCTCAACCGGTATCCAATACCCAAGTAGAATGTTGACTTTTTGAAAAATTAATTTCAATCATAAACAAACCTTGATTGGAAGTCGAAGCTTCTCCAAGCTTCTTCTCTTCCAGAAACTTCTTGCATTTCCTCTTCTAATGACCCGACTTGTTGTAGTGGAAGCACATTCCTTTGCTAGCTGGATCAGGTTTCTTTTGTTCCTTTATGTTCACCTTACCCTTGGTCATCCGAGATTGGAAGAGCTCCTTAGATATCTCATATCTAGCAGTTCTACTTTGTTCACCATACAACTCCTTGAGGTGAAGCAACATAGTAGGAGCATCCATGTTTTCATGCTGACGCTGAAGCTCGTTATTCATGGATGCGAGCATAATGCATTGAGCCACTAATGCGTCATTTTGCCACTTTACAATGGTGGCAATTTCTTTCTCAGATGCTGATTCTGGAACAGTTCCAGAGACAGGTGAATTTAGAACATAAGAAATCTTTTCAGCAGTGAGAACTATTCTCAGATTCTTTAACCAGTCCGTATAATTTGGTCCAGTTAGTTTATTAGCATCAAGCATGCTACGTAGTGAAATTAGTGATTTTGATATTTTTTAAGATTCTGTATGTGAAAAGATAATATTTTAGCAAACATTCATTTAATTAATTTTGCATACCAAAATAAATTTAGGTCTTTATTCTAAATTGGTATCTCCCACTATTTTCATCAAACTATATTACCCTCACTTATATAGTTCGGCAACATCAAATTAAAGATTTGCTAGTGAGATTAAAGATCCCATTTCAAATGTATATAACCTTGTGGATAGCACAACAAGCGATATACAAATAAATAGGTAGACAACTCTTGTCAATTACATCAACATGTAACTCTTTTTATTTTGCCTCTTAAATCATAATGGTCAAGTGTGTGCACATCCGAACTAAAATGATTTAAGTTAAGTCCAACCTAGTACTTCCATAAATTCAAAAAAGAAAAATGTTCGTCCTTGTGGATAGCACAACAAGACTATATTGTTCAATTTTCTTGATAAGCATCAAATGTGATTAATTAACATCTTAAATACGCAATACTCGCCTCGTGGATAGCACAACAAACTCATATTAAATATTTAATACTCTATTAATTTATCATGCTAGAAAGCGACGTTCGATATTCCAAATATCATTGAACGCTTCGGACTTAATATTATTTCTTTGAGGGGTTTGTTATTATTTGTCTCATCTTGTTTAGCGCGCATGCACATATATATATAAAATACCAGTCATTTTATTAAACATGCGAAGCATGTTTTCATAAAATATAATATATATACTATTTAGCATGCACATATAGAATACTATATTCTACCCGGATTGATTATGAACTTTTATTCTAGTTTAGTTCACTAGAGCCACCAAGTGAACCAAAAGGTCAAACCTAGGAGTGCAAGAATTAAATTTAAATATAACTATTACATTGAAATCCCAGGCTCCATAAAAATGGATTTTCACGCGCTCCTTGGTCTCCAATTTCTTCAAGATAATTCTAACTATTTCTATTACATTAGACTATTTAATTTAAATAGAAACATTGATCAACAGTCAATGGAAGTATATAGGAGGGAGATAGAATTTACATCGAGAAAAAATTAAAGAAGACAAGGTACGCAGACCCCATTTAATAAAACTCATTCATTCAAGCATTCAACTAAAATAAAATCCAATCACTTTGGTCAATAGTCCATAATCAACCCCATTTATTTTCATACATGTCACCATATGTATCAATAAATAAATATTCATCTCATGAATTAAAACATTTCATATATATATGAGTATCATTTAATGGACAATTTTAAATTGTATGAAATCCAATTTCAAGATTAAAATAAACTCTTTATTTTAATTATAAAATTATTAAGAATATATATGTTTATATATATATATATATATATATATATATATATAATATAGCCGAATTATATATATGCTAAGGTGGTCCAGGATCACCTTTATGATTTCTAATGTAATAAGCCTGCAGGTCACTTTTCCATTTTTGATTTAAAACAAAATTCGTGGATCACTTTTAAATGATTCAAGATACCTCTTATATTTTACAAAACAAAACAAATCCGCCTGGGTCACTTCCTGCTTCCTTTTTTTTGAAATCAATTAGGTGACCTTTATGAAATCAATCCGTGGGTAGCAAAGTTCAGTTTGCGAAAAACAAAAAAAAAAATCAGCTTCCTAAATTGCCCCTTTTAAAAAAAATACTTTTATACAACTAAAACTATAACCAATAAATTATTCTAAATACATACTCATATATATATATGAAATCAAAATAATTAATAATTGCATAAAGGTTTGGCTCTGATGCCACTATTGGGTTTTACGAAATCATGATGCAATCAAATTGCAAAAATTAGCTGAAGCATGGTATATCAGAGGTTAAAAATTTCTATAAAACCATCACCCGGATCATCCTTTATGCAAATTATTAATTTAAAACGATAAATAAGAAGTTATGGAATCATACCCTTGTAGAACGAAGCTTCCACAGGTACGAGTTCAACTCCTTGTTCTTCGTGATCTCCTTGAATTTTCGGGTTAGATTCTTTCCTTTGATCAACGTTGTGTTGGGTTTGTACGTAACGCAATCATGCAATCAAATCACATAAATAGGGCGGAAGCGTAAAAAACTAGGTTTTCAAAAATTTATACAAACCCATAACCATGATCATTCTTGTGCATCAATTATCAGTGAATATAGAAGGAGAAAAATAGAATTATACCTTTGAAGATCCAAGCTTCCTCAGGTACAAGTTCTACTCCTTTGATTCCTTTGATTCCTCTGTAGTGGCTCCTTCCCTTGATCAATGTCAACCACCCAAATGTTTGGCCTCTAACGGTGATCCACCAAGGAAGATGAAGAACTCAAGAAGATGGGTTATTGGCTTAACCCTTGTTTCTATCTCTATATAATATGTGTACTCCCAACTCTTGGAAAAATTCACGTACCTTATTTCTAATATAAGACTCTCTTATATAGATATTAGGTTAACCCTCCTAATCCAATTAGAATAGGGTTTTATTTAATTAATTAATTACTTACTTTTTAATTAATTTATATCCTAATCTTTATTAGGATTGAGAGAGAGTACTGATATTATATTAATTCCTAAACTCCTTTAGAATTAAAATAATAATAATATTAATAATATTAATAAGACTCCTCTTATTAATTTATATTTAATATTTCTAAAATATTAAATAATAAACATTAAGCTATTTAATTTATTCTATCATCATAGATTAAATTAATTATACTTAATGCATTATTACTATCATGCCATTTTCTTCTTAAATAATTCTTCTTCCTTTTATGGTGTGACCCTTTAGGTTCTCCATATTAAACCGGTTATGAATAAATCAATTAGAACAATTCTAATCTTATTTAAATAAACAAATTAAACTAATAATCTATTTAAATAAATAACATTTATTCTACAATAGGGATAAGCCTCCCTAGCGATCAACGACTTTTCAGATAATATAGATTTCAACATTAATCATAAAAGAACCTATGAGTTAATAGTTACCGTACAATTCAATCCTTCCACCATACAATGTCTCAATTAAATATAAGACATGGATTTACTGTCAAGTCTTAATTTATTTAATCATATGTATTTCGATTAGAAAATGCACAACTCCAAATAATGCAAATTAGAAACCTCTTTCTAATTTCATTCTACCTTGGCCAAGGATTCCTGGGTTGTCATTTAACGAATCACATAGGACATATCTCCTCTTTTACTAGAGGTGGTAGATTCTTTATTGATCATTCATTATCTCCATATGTAACTCATTATACCCAAGCATACCCTATATATGCCTTAAAAGGCCTTAAGGAATTAGTCAAAGTATAATTTATTACATACAAGATACTATGATGATCTCAAGTCCAAGGATCACATGTACTACTATCACATTAGGAATTCCTATTGACAGGCGAGTAAAACTCTATTAGGTATTCCATAGCGAGTCACGTTCAGTGAACTTATTCTCCAATAAGCACCTACATACTTGCTTTAGTGTCTCCACACAAATGACCATGAGATCAGTCATCCTCATCCAATGAGCAAGCAACATATGTACCAATCTATCCGGATTTAGTAATCCCCATTTTAGTAATCCCACAATTAGGAACTATTTTAGTTTTTAAGCTTTCTAAGAATTTAGATCTCATTATCATGATCTCATCATGATTCTAAAAGCATTGCTTAAAACTATGGGTTATTTACATATTATAAAAACAGCACCATGTAGATAATTATATGCCTTAAATGAATATTTTATTAATAAATAAATAAGATTGTTTACAAAGTATGTGCTTTGTCATCATACATGATTGGCTTGTATGCACACTACTATCAATCTCCCACTTGCACTAAAGCCAATCGCCATGGTATCTCATACCCATCTTCTCTAAGTGACGGTCAAACTGTTGTTGTGTTAAAGCTTTAGTAAATGGATCTGCAATGTTATCTTGAGAGTCTACACGCTCCAAGGTGACGTTCTCCTCTTTCAATGATCTCCCTGATCAAGTGAAATCGCCGCAACACGTGTTTAGATTTCTGGATGAGACCTGGGTTCCTTAGCCTGTGCAACCGCTCCGGTGTTGTCACAGTATACGGGAACTGCTTCTCCAATGCTAGGAACCACACCAAGTTCAGTTATGAACTTCTTCATCCAAACAGCTTCCTTTGCAGCTTCACTTGCAGCTATATACTCTGCCTCTGTCACTGAATCAGCAACCGTTTGTTGCTTGGAACTCTTCCAACTCACTGCACCTCCGTTCAAGGTAAACACATACCCTAAAATAGATTTACTGTCTGTTTGAAAACTTGAGTCCGTGAATCCCTCGAGTTTTAATTCAGACCCACCGTAGACAAGAAAAATATCTTTAGTCCTTCTCAAGTACTTTAGGATATTTTTCACTGCCTTCCAGTGCTCTTCTCCTGGATTCGACTGGTATCTGCTTGTTACACTAAGTGCGTGAGCAACATCCGGTCTAGTACATATCATACCGTACATGATAGATCCTATTGCAGAAGCATAAGGGATCTTACTCATACGGTCTCTCTCCTCAGGTGTCTTTGGGGCCTGTTTCTTGGAGAGATTTATTCCATGGCTCATCGGCATGAGACCTCTTTTGGAATCTTCCATGCTAAACCTCTTTAGCATCGTATCAATGTACGTTCCTTGGGATAAGCCGAGCATCCTTTTAGATCTATCCGTATAGATCTTTATCCCCAAAATATAGGATGCTTCACCCAAGTCCTTCATGGAGAAGTTTTTAGATAACCAGATTTTAATGGATTGTAACATAGGAATGTCATTCCCTATCAGTAATATATCATCAACATATAATACAAGGAATGATACTGCGCTCCCACTAACCTTCTTGTATACACATGGTTCATCCTCGTTTTTGATAAAATCAAACTCTTTGATTGTCTCATCAAAACGAATGTTCCATCTACGAGAAGCTTGCTTCAACCCATAAATGGATCGTTGTAGCTTACAAACTTGATTTATTCCAACTTTTGAAATAAATTCCTCTGGCTGTGTCATATACACATCATCCTCAAGTTTCCCATTGAGGAAGGCCAGTTTTCACAGTCCATCTGCCAGATCTCATAGTCGTTGTAAGCTGCAATCGCAAGAAAAATCCGAATGGACTTGAGCATGGCTACTGGTGAGAAGGTTTCATCATTGTCAACTCCTTGTCTTTGTTTGAAACCTTTTGCAACCAGTCGGGCCTTATAGGTCTCTACCTTTCCATCTGCTCCAGTCTTTTTCTTAAAAACCCATTTACACCCAATAGGTTTAATACCTTCAGGTGGTGAAACCAAAGACCATACTTTATTTTCATACATGGAGTCCATTTCAGATTTCATGGCTTCAAGCCATTTCCCTGAGTCTTTATTACTCATAGCCTGTTCGTAATTCAATGGATCATCATCATTCATGATGTGTACCTCATCGTCATCCTCTATAATGAATCCATACCTCTCAGGTATCTTCGGTACTCTTCCAGATTTATGAACAGAGTGTGGTACAGTAGGTTCTTCTACTTGGTTAGGTACCTGACTTTGGTCCGTGGTAACTTGTGGTTCTTGAACTTCTTCAAGATATATCTTGCTCCCACCGACCCCTTCATGGATAAACTCTTTCTCCAAGAAGGTAGCATGTTTCGCAACAAACACCTTTTGATCAGTTGGATGATAGAAATAATACCCTACGATTTCTTTAGGGTATCCCACAAATCTACACTTATCAGATTTAGTCTGTAGCTTATCATTTTCAAACTTTTTGACATAAGCTGGACAACCCCAAGTCTTAACATGCTTAAGATTTGGTTTCCTCCCTTTCCACATCTCATATGGAGTCTTTGGGGCGAATTTGGTAGGTACCTTGTTAAGTAGGTATGGAGTCGTTTCTAGGGCATATCCCCAGAAGGAAATTGGAAGGTCGGTAAAACTCATCATGGATCGAACCATGTCCAACAGTGTTCGATTTCTCCTTTCAGATACTCCATTTAACTGTGGTGTACCTGGAGTAGTCCATTGTGAGATTATACCATTTTCTCTGAGATAATTGAGAAACTCACTGCTTAAGTATTCTCCACCTCGATCTGATCAAAGTATCTTAATACTCTTGCCCGTTTGTTTCTCTACTTCACTTCTGAACTCTTTGAACTTTTCAAATGATTCTGATTTGTATTTCATTAAATACACATATCCAAATCTTGAGTGATCATCAGTGAAAGTAATAAAATAACAATACCCACCCCGTGCACTTGTTGTCATAGGTCCATAAACGTCTGTGTGAATCAATGCCAACAACTCTGTAACTCTCTCTCCTTTTCCACTAAAAGGAGATTTAGTCATTTTACCCATGAGACAAGATTCACAAGTTGGATATGATTCATAATCAGATAGCTCGAGGAGCCCATCTTTATGCAACTTGGATAATCTTGTTTCATTGATATGACCGAGTCTACAGTGCCACATATAGGTATAATTAATATCATCTCTTTTCCTTTTCTTAATTTGTTCAATTTGAAATATATTTTCTTGTAAGTCAAGTGTATAAAGTCCATTTCGCAAATTTCCAATACCATATAAAACATCGTCTTTATAAATAGAACAACCATTGTTCTTTATAATAACGTCAAAACCTTCCATATCCAATACAGAAATTGAAATAATGTTTTTAATAATATTCGGAACATAATAATAATTATTAAGATAAATGGATTTGCCCGAAGGCATTGCTAAACAATAAGTTCCTACAGCTAATGCAGCAACTTTTGCTCCATTTCCCACTCGTAGGATCACCTCATCTTTGTTCAGCTTTCTACTTCTGACCAGTCCCTGCACAGTATTACATATGTGAGAACCACAGCCGGTATCCAATACCCAAGTAGAATTATGACTTTCAGAAAAATTAATTTCAATCATAAACAAACCTTGATTGGAAGTCGAAGCTTCTCCAAGCTTCTTCTCTGCTAGAAACTTCTTGCAGTTCCTCTTCCAATGTCCCAGCTCATTGCAATGAAAGCACATTCCTTTAGCTGGTTCAGGTTTCTTTTGCTCCTTTTCTTTCCCTTTTCCCTTAGCCTTCTTAGATTTCTTCTTTTCAGAAGACACCTTGGGCCTCTTCCTTTTATTGGAAGAATCCACCATCAAGACATGGTTCTTCTTGGATGAGAAGTGACCTTCTACAGTTTTAAGCATGTTAAGCAGCTCAGGTAAGCTGACATCTAGCTTATTCATGTGAAAATTAACCACAAACTACGAGAAGGTCTCAGGGAGTGACTGCAAGACCAAGTCTTGACTCAACTCCCCATCCATGACGAACCCAAGCTGTCCAAGGCGTTCAATCAAATTGATTACCTTCAGAACATGAGTCTCGACGGCAGTGCCCTCGGTCATCCGAGATCGGAAGAGCTCCTTAGATATCTCATATCTAGCAGTCCTACTCTGTTCACCATACAACTCCTTGAGGTGAAGCAGCATAGCAGTAACATTCGTGCTGACGCTGAAGCTCGTTATTCATGGATGCGAGCATGATGCATTGAGCCACAGATGCATCATCTTGCCACTTATTGAAAGTGGCAATCTCTTCCTCAGAGGCTGTTTCTGAAACAGATTCAGAGATAGTGGAATTTAGGACATAAGAAATCTTTTCAGTAGTGAGAACAATTCTCAGATTTCTTAGCCAGTCCTCATAATTCGGGCCGGTAAGCTTATTTTCATCAAGTATGCTTCGTAGTGAGATTAGTGATTTTGACATTTTTAAAATTCTGCATGTGAAAAGACAACATTTTAGCAAACATTCATTTTATTAACTTTGCATACCAAAATAAATTTAGGTCTTTATTTTAAATTGGTATCTCCCACTATTTTCATCAAACTATATTACCCTTACTCATATAGTTCGGCAACATCTAATTAAAGATTTGCTAGTGAGATTAAGGATCCCATTTCAAATGTATATAACCTTGTGGATAGCACAACAAGCGATATACAAATAAATAGGTAGACAACTCTTGTCAATTACATCACCATGTAACTCCTTTTATTTTGCCTCTTAAATCATAATGGTCATGTGTGTACACATCCGAACTAAAATGATTTAAGTTAAGTCCAGCCTAGCACTTCCATAAATTCAAAAAAGAAAAATTTTCGTCCTTGTGGATAGCACAACAAGACTAGATCGTTCAATTTTCTTGATAAGCATCAAATGTGATTAATTAACATCTTAAATATTCAATACTCGCCTTGTGGATAGCACAACAAACTCATATTAAATATTTAATACTCTATTAACTAATCATGCTAGAAGGCGACGTTGGATATTCCAAATTTCATTTGAACGCTTCAGACTTAATAATATTTCTTTGAGGGGTTTGTTATTATTTGTCTCATCTTTTTAAGCGCGCATGCACATATATATATATATAAAATACGCGTCATTTTATTAAACATGCGAAGCACGTTTGTATAAAATATAATATATATAATATTTAGCATGCAATATATAATACTATATTCTACCCGGATTGATTATGGACTTTTATTCTAGTTTGGTTCACTAGAGCCCCCAAGTGAACCAAAAGGTCAAACCTAGGAGTGCAAAAATTTAAATTTAAACGTAACTGTTACATTTAAACCCGGGCTCCATACAAACGGGTCTTCACGCGCTCCTTGCTCCTTGGTCTCCAGTTTCTTCAAGATAATTCTAACTATCTCTATTACATAAATTATTTTTAAATAGAAACCTTGATCAGCAGTCAAGGGGAAGTACATAGAAGGGAGATAGAATTTTACACCGAGAATAAAATCAAAGAAGACGAGGTACGCAGACCCCATTTTATAAAATCCATACATTTAAGCATTCATCCAAAATAAAATCCAATCACATTGGTCATAGTCCATAATCAATCCCTTTTATTACCATACATATCATCATACGTATCGATAAAACTTATTCATCTCATGAAAGTAAATTCATTCCATATATGTATTAATATCAGTTAATGGGCAAAAGTTTGCTAAACTTTGTTTTTGGAAAAATAAACTCCTTTATTTCATTCAAAAACAATTCCAAATTAAACTCTTTAATTTTAGCAATTCTGAAATCTCATTTCATATAAAATAAAAATCTTTATTTTAAACCTTTATTAATTAAATAAATCATTCATTTAATTAAATAAAACAAAAAAATTCAGATTCTGCTAGTGGCGCAGCTGCGCCAGAAATATAAAAAAAACCAGCGCAGCTGCGCAGCATGAAAAACCAGGCCAAGACACCGGCGCAGCTGCGCAGCAAGAAGGCCAGAAACCGGCGCAGCTGCGCAGCATGAAAACCAGCACAGGACACTGGCGCAGCTGCGCAGCAAGAAGGCCAGGAACCGGCGCAGCTGCGCAGCTTCGCAGAATCAGAAAAAATTTTGTTGTCCAGAACTCGATCCAATCGCATATTATACATGTATGGAATCACATAGACTGATAATTAGCACAAGATTGGCTTTGATACCACTGTTGGGTTTGTACGTAACGCAATCATGCAATCAAATCACATAAATAGGGCGGAAGCGTAAAAAACTAGGTTTTTAAAAATTTATACAAACCCATAACCATGATCATTCTTGTGCATCAATTATCAGTGAATATAGAAGGAGAAAAATAGAATTATACCTTTGAAGATCCAAGCTTCCTCAGGTACAAGTTCTACTCCTTTGATTCCTTTGATTCCTCTGTAGTGGCTCCTTCCCTTGATCAATGTCAGCCACCCAAATGTTTGGCCTCTAACGGTGATCCACCAAGGAAGATGAAGAACTCAAGAAGATGGGTTATTGGCTTAACCCTTGTTTCTATCTCTATAGAATATGTGTACTCCCAACTCTTGGAAAAATTCACGTACCTTATTTCTGATATAAGACTCTCTTATATAGATATTAGGTTAACCCTCCTAATCCAATTAGAATAGGGTTTTATTTAATTAATTAATTAATTACTTTTAATTAATTTATATCCTAATCTTTATTAGGATTGAGAGAGAGTACTGATATTATATTAATTCCTAAACTCCTTTAGAATTAAAATAATAATAATAATAATAATATTAATAAGACTCCTCTTATTAATTTATATTTAATATTTCTAAAATATTAAATAATAAACATTAAGCTATTTAATTTATTCTATCATCATAGATTAAATTAATTATACTTAATGCATTATTACTATCATGTCATTTTCTTCTTAAATAATTCTTCTTCCTTTTATGGTGTGACCCTTTAGGTTCTCCATATTAAACCGGTTGTGAATAAATCAATTAGAATAATTCTAATCTTATTTAAATAAAATTAATTAAACTAATAATCTATTTAAATAAATAACATTTATTCTACAATAGGGATAAGCCTCCCTAGCGATCAACGAATTTCCAGATAATATAGATTTCAACATTAATCATAAAAGAACCTGTGAGTTAATAGTTACCGTACAATTCAATCCTTCCACCATACAATGTTCCAATTAAATATAAGACATGGATTTACTGTCAAGTCTTAATTTATTTAATCATATGTATTTCGATTAGAAAATGCACAACTCCAAATAATGCAAATTAGAAACCTCTTTCTAATTTCATTCTACCTTGGCCAAGGATTCCTGGTTTTGTCATTTAACGAATCACATAGGACATATCTCCTCTTTTACTAGAGGTGGTAGATTCTTTATTGATCATTTATTATCTCCATATGTAACTCATTATACCCAAGCATGCCCTATATATGCCTTAAAAGGCCTTAAGGAATTAGTCAAAGTATAATTTGTTACATACAAGATACTATGATGATCTCAAGTCCAAGGATCACATGTACTACTATCACATTAGGAATTCCTATTGACAGGCGAGTAAAACTCCATTAGGTATTCCATAGCGAGTCACGTTCAGTGAACTTATTCTCCAATAAGCACCTACATACTTGCTTTAGTGTCTCCACACAAATGACCATGAGATCAGTCATCCTCATCCAATGAGCAAGCAACATATGTACCAATCTATCCGGATTTAGTAATCCCCATTTTAGTAATCCCACAATTGGGAACTATTTTAGTTTTTAAGCTTTCTAAGAATTTAGATCTCATTATCATGATCTCATCATGATTCTAAAAGCATTGCTTAAAACTATGGGTTATTTACATATTATAAAAACAGCACCATGTAGATAATTATATGCCTTAAATGAATATTTTATTAATAAATAAATAAGATTATTTATAAAGTATGTGCTTTGTCATCATACATGATTGGCTTGTATGCACACTACTATCACGTTAGCCACCCAAGTGTTTGGCCTCTAGAGGTGATCCACCAAGAAAGATGAATTATCAAAAAGGAGGGTTGTTGGCTTAGTTTTCGATCCTCTATAGAAAAAGAGTACTCTCCAAAAATTAGAATTGCATCAATTGATATCTATTATAAGACTCCTCCTATATAGATATTGGTCAACCCTTCTAATCCTATTAGACATGGAATTTCATTTAATTAATTAAACTCCTTTAATTAATTTAGGCTTCCCACCACATTGGGAATAATTAATTAAATTTATTTAATTAATTTGTCTCCTAATCTTATTAGGAATAAATGAGAGTAGTAATATTAAATTAATTACTAAACTCCTTTAAAAATTAAAATAATAATTATTATAATAATATTACAAAGACATCTCTTATTAATTTATATTTAATATTTCCAAAATATTAAATAATAAACATTAAGCTATTTAATTTATTCTATCACCATAGATTAAATTAATTACACTTAATGTATTATTACGATTATGCCATTACCTTCTTAAATAAATATTCTTCCTTTTATTGTAACGACCCCAACATTCATACAATACAACTCTCGACATCGGTAGTTAACAATACATCGTTTACACCATTAATCAATGATACAATCACTAAAAATACAGAATATTTAAAATTTTTATATTATTCCTTCTTTATTTCCCTGAATCTCAACCTTTATCATTACATAACTTTGATTCAACCTTATTTCATGAATCGCTTCGTCAGAGTTATTATAAACTAAAACTTACAACCACGTTCAATAACCCTTATACATCGGGTAAAATTTAAACTTTACAACATAACATCTATTAACCATCATACATTATCAAATACATTATCTGAAACCTTAAACAGGGTCCAAAATAATAACAATTTAGCCAAAGTATATAAATCTTCATGCATTACATCTGATTCATTTCTTTCAAGTAGCACATAGCGTTACCTTGAATCCTTAACCTGCAAAAGTGATTATTTGCAAGAATGAGCTCGACAGCTCAGCAAGATCTAACAGCTTTCATGCATCACATAGCACATAAATGCATACTCAACATATATCTCATAATAATTAAAGTAACATGGCATACATGCTTTACTTCACATAACAAATATAAAGATTGAGTTCCTTACTCAATCAACATTCTTTAATCAATCAATGTAGTCATAAATTGACTTTAACATTTCATGCTTACAACATATATACAACATATCATGCTCTTTGCAAAATAATTTAAAAACAGTTCATCATCAAGTTCACGTAGAAAATAAGAACTGAAAGACTTGCCTTGATCGTTGTTTACCAATAACAGTTTAACAGCTTACAGATATCTGCACTTCACGTGCCCTACACAATTATATAATTATGCACATCAATTATCAGTCACATAACAATGCATATTAGTTATAACGTAAACTTTACTCTACATCTCATAACCCTTCCTATTATCAATACACAATGTTCAATTTGATTGTGTTAACTATCGACTTATATTTCACTATAATTCCTTTTCGTAATATTCGAAATTCGTTCAAGTGTTTAAGTCCTGCTAGGACTACCTATTGGTTTTATATGAACCACATTTCATATATTATAATATTCATTTCATTAGAATCGAAATACTATTTAAGTGTATTACCACATTACACGGCGTTTCTACGTTTATACGTCACACGCCTAACTCGCCTCTTTTGCATGTGATTTGCATGCTCCTATATTGGGTTACATTACTCTATAATATTTCACTGTTATAAAAACATAATATTAAACAAGGTCATACACACTCGTTACGGCGTTGAGACGTTTGCACGTCCGTACGCCAAACTTGCCTATTCGAACACCCAAACGACACGCATTTGCGCACGCTTAGCACGCCCAACCGAATTGTCTAATACTCAAAGATTAATGCTAAGTATTATTATAATACCTAATAGTCATGTTATGAAAGTTAGAACATCATTTTACATGATCGGGAGCATTACATGTGCTTACGTGCATGCCCGACGCCCTCCGATTGCCTCCAAAAACACATCAGTCCCAAAACTGACCATTTTAACCCTAACTAACGACCTCAAATTGAAAAACTTAAAGAACTAAAGTTGTAGGTCTACTCGTGCTCGTTCCGGATCATCTTGAATCACCTCAATCCGAGTCCGTATGAAACAGTTATGGCCATTTTACCACAGGAGGTCAAAACAGTCCCGGACTGAATTTCCCTCCCGGCGCAGCTGCGCCCCAATCAGCCTTGGGGGCAGCGCAGCTGCGCCCCTGGCAGCGTGTTACGCGACTTTTTCCTCCAGTATGTTGTTCTGGCGAATTCTCTAACCCTTTCCTCCTTCCCATTTTCATAAATTGTGTTATACACATCCAATTGAGTCCGTTTTCGACTCTATGGATACGTAATTCATAGAACTACGACATAGCAAGGATATTCATAATTTATAGAAACATTAAGAACCTAAATTTTTACTCAAAACTCATGTTCATATTAGTATTACATGTTTTAACATGTTTTAGCGAAATCATTCACCACGAATTCGATTCCCAACCAAATCAATCCGTTTAAACTTCATTGTTTTCGTCTTTCAACATACTAACAACATCTATAATCAATTTCAGATTACACAATTGATTTAACCATCAATTTAAGCTTGAAAATAGACCAAAATACATATACTAAGCCATAACCCAAATTTCTTCATCTTCCAACACATCTTTATGAATTTGATTTCTTAAAAATCACTTTTAGATTATATAAAGCATATTAAACATATCCATTAACATCTATAACCAATTCCTTAACGAATTAACTGTAGAAATCCAACTTTTCAAGGAATACTCAAGAAAATAAAACTAAGAACTCAAAGCTAGATTATTACCTTTGATTCTTGTTTAGATTATCTAGATGATTAGAGCAACTTTGGTTGAATCATCTTCCTTCTTTGATTTTACAAAACATCTTCTCAATTTTTCCTCTAGGCTCTCTCTTCTTCTCTGTTCTTCTTCTTCTTAGCCTTAGGAATATTTTTACGTGAATAAAACTGACAAAACCTTAATAATATTTTTAACGCATCAGTTAAAATACAAATAGCTGTTTAAAATACCAAAGGTCATAAGACCTTGTTTGGCTAGCATCAAATAACACCTTTCTAATTTATTATTATAAATCTTTTATTATAAGGCCCATTTGTCATACCTTTATTTTATTGTTAAACTATTTAGCCTCATTAAGTAATTATGTAATTATAACATGTATAATTACTACACTATAAATTATGAAATTACCTTTGTAACTAAAATAAACATCTCTATTAGAATAAATATTTCCATTAAAATAGTTAATATTTATTCCCTTTATTTTACTTAACTCACATGAATTATATAATTATAATATATAATTATTTAATTCCTTTCCTCGCATAAATTGTCTCAATACAATTTATTTAATCCATACATCTAATCACTACTTAAATATTAATCAATTTATTTAATACCATCATACTTAAATAAATTATTCCATACTAATTCCCATTGAATATTTATTTTATTCATTAATCCTAACACCAATATTTATTTATAATTATATTGGTTCTTCTCATTCTCATACCCATTTACATTCACTTGGCTAAATATAATATATTAAGCCATTACATAAACGTATTACTCTTACATGTAATATATTACCTTCATATTTTATTAAAACAATTATATTTATATTAATTCACTATTTTAATTAAGTGAATTACTCTCATTATTTATGAAATTTAATTCATAATAATTATAGTGCCAACAAGGCATAATAATCAAATTATATTATTCAATAATATAAGTTCCAACTTAATTAACTTAATTCTCTTTTCAACAATTTCGTTTCCCTTCTTTAATAGTTAAAATAAATTAACTACTAAGCCTCATTCCTCCAACCTATGAATATATATATATATATATATATATATCTTCTATATTCACACCACATCATATACTTCACCACATATAACACATATCCAAACTTAAAATATCTCGTAATAAGAATTTTATTATTAAATTCCCATTTATAATTTCTTAAAAAAATCTGGGATGTCATATCCTTCCCTCCTTATAAGGATTCCGTCCTCGGAATCAACGGGACCTTCCTTACTCAGTTTTCACAAAATCTCTTCCACGACTATCGTTGAATACTTCAACACGTTATCTTAACAACATTTATATAAACTACACATATATCTTACTAAATTCACCTCTTCAACAAGCTTTAGGTTTTATTACATAACCTTCAATTTTAACACAATCATATATTCTTTAGCTCGTTCATTTTCTTTCTAACGATCATTACTATATATTCTACTCGTAGAATTCATATAACTCGTAATTCACCATCTATAATTGTTCGGGTTATCACATTCGCCCCTTCTTCTAAGAATTTCGTCCTCGAAATTTTCATTAATCTTCATTCATTCAATCTATCAAAGTAGATTTTAAGTTAATCTTATTCACTAACTTGATGTGTTCCACAACTATTTCTTTCTAGGAAATATCATTCTTGCCACCTTCACTTCAGAATAATAAGAATCTTCCACAATTGTTCAATAATTGGGAAGCGATATGAATAACAGGAATTTAAAAGATTCTATTTCATGCTGAGAGGTCATAAGACCTTGAACTCTTCTCCCGGTTTAATAGTGCATCACCACTGTAAACCATCTTTAACAGAATGTTTAGCAATCACATAGACTGAAAACACTCTCTGAAAGTACTCTAGGTGATCAGCCTATCGTACCCCTACGTCGTGCACAACATATTACATCTTAACATCGTAACGACTATATGCGTTACTTTCGGAACCATTGTCTCCGATAACATGTCCCCTTTACAGGGTTGTTCACCTCAGCTTCTTAACATTTGCATCCACACCAAAACAATTTGGTTTGGTATAGTTTGACAAAGAACGCTTGAATTTCATGAACATCTTTTAATAGTCGTCTAGCTGAATCAAGTAGCATAGACTTCTAGCAATAACTCGGACATCAATCGAGATATATATATATATATATATATATATACATCTTTAACCAACTCAATTTTTTTTTTCATTTAAAGAAACTAAAAGTAAATAAATCCCTTGTTCTTTTTATAGTTTAAGGAAACTAAAAATAAATGAATCTTTTCATAATATCCTGATACCGTACCGTAATAATGGTACGTTGAGGATTTCGTCATTACATGACGTCGTTATACTACATCATACCATAGTGGGCTGATGATCATACGATCACAACCAACACTAGGTTTAAATGCATTCATAACTTCCTCGATTACTGTCTCTACACCATATCAAATGATGCATAGAACACTTAAAATACATTTTGAAAATTTAAAATTATTTTTGTCTAGCAGAAGCAATTAGCATAGACATGTGAATAATAGCACTATTAAAAAAATCATTGGTTCCATCATTTGATCCAATGTTTATTTTTTTAAGAAAACAGAAGTGCAACATTAGCACGAAGTCAATAAATTTCGAAAATCTAGCAAAGCTAGGAGATTTAGAATATAAAACTTTCTCCATCAATTAAATATTTACTCCATCATTACTTAATCATTTTATCAACCTTAAACAACATCAATGCTTCCTACACCATAACCTTTCTATTCCCAGTATAGTTCATCAAACTTTCCACACTTTGGAAGTCAGGAACTTTCCACAATAATATGAGTTTAAGAACTTCCTAGTCAGACTATAGGCGTCCATTCGCTGAGGAGTTCCAAACATACCATATGATTATGAGTCATGAACTTACCATAAGCATGAGTTTTAAGAACTCGCACTTAATCCTAATAACATCTTACTAATCTTAATAGTCTCTAACTATCAAATATACACATGAGAAAAGAATCACCTTTTCACCATATATACATTGATAGCGCGACACCTACATTCCAATGATTATCAATGTGATAAACAAAGTGCAAGCACCAAACCCTCGCCCATACAAAGGTTTGTACAACTCAGCCATCACATGATTATTCAATTGAAATCCCACCTAACTCTATCTTGCTCATAACTTGCTCTATACTCGATACAGTTTCCTTGTATCTCATCATTTATAACTCCTCGTGAGTTAACCTCGTACTATATCATAGTACATTCTCGTTATAGCATCAAACTATAACTATTCAATAATTACTGAGCATCTGTCTTTCAACTTTAAAAGATCACGTCGTGACCTTATTCTATAATCATCTCCCTTATGATTCTTTCTTATCTCATTATCGTTTTGTTTTAAAACTTCTTATCTTTACCTATCATCATGTCATATCATGACTTCATTATGATTAATCTTATAGACTTCGTCTATTCATTGTTATTCGTCATCTTTATTATTGGAGTTAGGTAACTCCTGATTCTCATCTTCATATCTCTTCAAGATTCTTCTTTGAATCTTCTTGTTTATTTATTAACTCTTCTTTTAAGAATTTCTAACTTCGTTTATAAAGTTCAACCTTTTTTTCGAGTTTTATTCCTCGTTATCCTCACTTTCTTCTTATAACATTACTAGGACTTCACACATCCTACACTTCTACTTATGTGAAAGGAATCATCTTTTCGTTATACGTAACTTAACTGCTCATTCTCTAAGGTCATAGCCTAAGGTACTCTTACCTAAGGTGTATAACCTATCAGCTTTGATACCAACTGTAACGACCCCAACATTCATACAATACAACTCTCGACATCGGTCGTTAACAATACATCCTTTACACCATTAATCAATGATACAATCACTAAAAATACAGAATATTTAAAATTTTTATATTATTCCTTCTTTATTTCCCTGAATCTCAACCTTTATCATTACATAACTTTGATTCAACCTTATTTCATGAATCGCTTCGTCAGAGTTATTATAAACTAAAACTTACAACCACGTTCAATAACCCTTATACATCGGGTAAAATTTAAACTTTACAACATAACATCTATTAACCATCATACATTATCAAATACATTATCTGAAATCTGAAACAGGGTCCAAAATAATAACAATTTAGCCAAAGTATATAAATCTTCATGCATTACATCTGATTCATTTCTTTCAAGTAGCACATAGCGTTACCTTGAATCCTTAACCTGCAAAAGTGATTATTTGCAAGAATGAGCTCGACAGCTCAGCAAGATCTAACAGCTTTCATGCATCACATAGCACATAAATGCATACTCAACATACATCTCATAATAATTAAAGTAACATGGCATACATGCTTTACTTCACATAACAAATATAAAGATTGAGTTCCTTACTCAATCAACATTCTTTAATCAATCAATGTAGTCATAAATTGACTTTAACATTTCATGCTTACAACATATATACAACATATCATGCTCTTTGCAAAACAATTTAAAAACAGTTCATCATCAAGTTCACGTAGAAAATAAGAACTGAAAGACTTGCCTTGATCGTTGTTTACCAATAACAGTTTAACTGCTTACAGATATCTGCACTTCACGTGCCCTACACAATTATATAATTATGCACATCAATTATCAATCACATAACAATGCATATTAGTTATAACGTAAACTTTACTCTACATCTCATAACCCTTCCTATTATCAATACACAATGTTCAATTTGATTGTGTTAACTATCGACTTATATTTCACTATAATTCCTTTTCGTAATATTCGAAATTCGTTCAAGTGTTTAAGTCCTGCTAGGACTACCTATTGGTTTTATATTAACCACATTTCATATATTATAATATTCATTTCATTAGAATCGAAATACTATTTAAGTGTATTACCACATTACACGGCGTTTCTACGTTTATACGTCACACGCCTAACTCGCCTCTTTTGCATGTGATTTGCATGCTCCTATATTGGGTTACATTACTCTATAATATTTCACTGTTATAAAAACATAATATTAAACAAGGTCATACACACTCGTTACGGCGTTGAGACGTTTGCACGTCCGTACGCCAAACTTGCCTATTCGAACACCCAAATGACACGCATTTGCGCACGCTTAGCACGCCCAACCGAATTGTCTAATACTCAAGGATTAATGCTAAGTATTATTATAATACCTAATAGTCATGTTATGAAAGTTAGAACATCATTTTACATGATCGGGAGCATTACATGTGCTTACGTGCATGCCCGACGCCCTCCGATTGCCTCCAAAAACACATCAGTCCCAAAAATGACCATTTTGACCCTAACTAACGACTTCAAATTGAAAAACTTAAAGAACTAAAGTTGTAGGTCTACTCGTGCTCGTTCCGGATCATCTTGAATCACCTCCATCCGAGTCCGTATGAAACAGTTATGGCCATTTTACCACAGGAGGTCAAAACAGTCCCGGACTGAATTTCCCTCCCGGCGCAGCTGCGCCCCAATCAGCCTTGGGGGCAGCGCAGCTGCGCCCCTGGCAGCGTGTTACGCGACTTTTTCCTCCAATATGTTGTTCTGGCGAATTCTCTAACCCTTTCCTCCTTCCCATCTTCATAAATTGTGTTATACACATCCAATTGAGTCCGTTTTCGACTCTATGGATTCGTAATTCATAGAACTACGACATAGCAAGGATATTCATAATTTATAGAAACATTAAGAACCTAAATTTTTATTCAAAACTCATGTTCATATTAGTATTACATGTTTTAACATGTTTTAGCGAAATCATTCACCACGAATTCGATTCCTAACCAAATCAATCCGTTTAAACTTCATTGTTTTCGTCTTTCAACATACTAACAACATCTATAATCAATTTCAGATTACACAATTGATTTAACCATCAATTTAAGCTTGAAAATAGACCAAAATACATATACTAAGCCATAACCCCAATTTCTTCATCTTCCAACACATCTTTATGAATTTGATTTCTTAAAAATCACTTTTAGATTATATAAAGCATATTAAACATATCCATTAACATCTATAATCAATTCCTTAACGAATTAACTGTAGAAATCCAACTTTTCAAGGAATACTCAAGAAAATAAAACTAAGAACTCAAAGCTAGATTATTACCTTTGATTCTTGTTTAGATTATCTAGATGATTAGAGCAACTTTGGTTGAATCATCTTCCTTCTTTGATTTTACAAAACATCTTCTCAATTTTTCCTCTAGGCTCTCTCTTCTTCTCTGTTCTTCTTCTTCTTAGCCTTAGGAATATTTTTACGTGAATAAAACTGACAAAACCTTAATAATATTTTTAACGCATCAGTTAAAATACAAATAGCTGTTTAAAATACCAAAGGTCATAAGACCTTGTTTGGCTAGCATCAAATAACACCTTTCTAATTTATTATTATAAATCTTTTATTATAAGGCCCATTTGTCATACCTTTATTTTATTGTTAAACTATTTAGCCTCATTAAGTAATTATGTAATTATAACATGTATAATTACTACACTATAAATTATGAAATTACCTTTGTAACTAAAATAAACATCTCTATTAGAATAAATATTTCCATTAAAATAGTTAATATTTATTCCCTTTATTTTACTTAACTCACATGAATTATATAATTATAATATATAATTATTTAATTCCTTTCCTCGCATAAATTGTCTCAATACAATTTATTTAATCCATACATCTAATCACTACTTAAATATTAATCAATTTATTTAATACCATCATACTTAAATAAATTATTCCATACTAATTCCCATTGAATATTTATTTTATTCATTAATCCTAACACCAATATTTATTTATAATTATATTGGTTCTTCTCATTCTCATACCCATTTACATTCACTTGGCTAAATATAATATATTAAGCCATTACATAAACGTATTACTCTTACATGTAATATATTACCTTCATATTTTATTAAAACAATTATATTTATATTAATTCACTATTTTAATTAAGTGAATTACTCTCATTATTTATGAAATTTAATTCATAATAATTATAGTGCCAACAAGGCATAATAATCAAATTATATTATTCAATAATATAAGTTCCAACTTAATTAACTTAATTCTCTTTTCAACAATTTCGTTTTCCTTCTTTAATAGTTAAAATAAATTAACTACTAAACCTCATTCCTCCAACCTATGAATATATATATATATATATATATATATATATATATATATATATATATATCTTCTATATTCACACCACATCATATACTTCACCACATATAACACATATCCAAACTCAAAATATCTCGTAATAAGAATTTTATTATTAAATTCCCATTTATAATTTCTTAAAAAAATCTGGGATGTCATATTTATAGTGTGACCCTTTAGGTTCTCCATATTAAACCGGTTGTGAATAAATCAATTAGAACAATTCTAATCTTATTTAAATAAATAAATTAAACTAATAATCTATTTAAATAAATAATATTTATTCTACAATAGGGATAAGCCTTCCTAGCGATCAACGACTTTCTAGATAATATAAATTTCAACATTAATCATAAAAGAACCTGTGAGTAAATAGTTACCGTACAATTCAATCCTTCCACCATACAATATCCCAATTAAATATAAAACATGGATTTACTGTCAAGTCTTATTTTATTTAATCATATGTATTTCGATTAGAAAATGCACAACTCCATATAATGCAAATTAGAAACTCCTTTCTAATTTCATTCCACCTTGGCCAAAGATTCCTGGGTTGTCATTTAACGAATCACATAGGACATATCTCCTCTTTTACTAGAGGTGGTAGATTCTTTATTGATCATTCATTATCTTCATATGTAACTCATTATACCCAAGCATACCCTTTATATACCCTAAAGAGCTTTAAGGAATAAGTCAAAGTATAATTCATTACATACAAGATGCTGTGATGGTCTCAAGTCCAAGGATCACTTGTACTACTATCACATTAGGAATTCCTATTGACAGGCGAGTAAACTCCAATAGGTATTCCATAGCGAGTCACGTTCAGTGAACTTATTCTCCAATAAGCACCTACATACTTGCTTTAGTGTCTCCACACAAATGATCATGAGATCAATCATTCTCATCCAATGAGCAAGCAACATATGTACCAATCTTTCTGGATTTACTAATCCCCTTTTTAGTAATACCACGATTGGTAACTATTTTAGTTTTAAGCTTTCTAAGAATTTAAATCTCATTAGCATGATCAACATCATGATTCTAAAAGCATTGCTTAAAATTATGGGTTATTTACATATTATAAAAAGAGCACCATGTAGATAATTAAATGCCTTTAATAAATAAATATTTTTATTAATAAATAAATATGATTGTCTCCAAATTATATGCTTTATCATCATACATGATTAGCTTGTATGCATACTACTTTCATTGCATTCTTCTAAGGTCAACTCATGTTTTACTTCTCTCATGTTATGGCTTTAGTTTAGAATTTCTAATTAACTACGGCTAAACAATTTCACAAAATCACGAGGCCAACTATATTAACCATTTATCCATGTAAGGATGTTTAGACAACTTATAATGCGCATGCTCGCATGTATTCAATGTGACGCCCCCAAATCCAAGTACTTGAAACCCGAACTTGGTGCTACACGATATCATTTCTTTGAGCAGAATAATATAAATAACAAACTTAATATACATATCAGAGTTGTCTAATCCCAGGTATACGACCTTTAAAACATTCATTACATGATAAATAGTAAATATTATCGTCTTAATAAAGTCTAACTATTACACAAAATACCATAAAACTTATTCTTACAGCTTTCCTTTCCCTTCGTTTATGCCAGAGCCTTCTGGTTGATTATGCTTAGCTGAAAACATTTAATTTAAAGCAAAAATGAGCATTCAATTGCCTAGCAAGTAATAGCAGTTAATAAACTTTAGCTGAAAGAAGTAAATATTTTCCTTGAGATATACTTCTACAACGAATCAATAGTTGTGAAGCCATTTGAAACAATTCTTAATAACATATCAAATCGTTTAAAATTTTGAAACGACTGTAGTGACTATAAATACTGAGCGGTCAATGGACCATGAATTTTTATTTTTTATTTTCGAAAAGGTTTAAACAAAAATTCATCTGCAAACCGCTCTGGTCTTACGAACATGTAGGTGATCAGCCCCGTTATGTCCTGTATTGATCAATACTATCTGTTTGAAAGATAAATTTGTTCACTCTGTTCGCCTTGGGCACATAAACAATTTCCCCATTAAAGGTTGTTCCAACTCAGTCTGGAGTCCTAACTAAACAATTCAGTTGGACGACTTTATCATAACCAATACTATTCAACAGTATAATTCAAACTATGTCTAGCCGAGTCAAATAGCTTAGACAGTCTATAAACCATAAATACATATCAAAGAGTTTTAAGTTCAAGAGTTCTTGCATTAATACAACAATTCATACAAGTGGGGATACTTGTATGATAAAAGACAATAATGAGATATTGGTAAATAATAACTGAATAAAATAAAATTCCATAATTTAAGAATAATTTCATAAATGAATCATGGATATTATTACAGATATGAATAATTGTCAATAATTATTCATGAACATGCCCTGTATTTGATAATTTATATTGAATTGGAAACTAGCATAATATATACTTGTCTGCACGAATAACAATAAGAATTTGAGTAAAGTAAGAGAACTTGCCTTGATAGTTGATTACTGCTACGTAGTATAGCTTAAGCTTTTAATATGAAGTCATATCATTAATAGAATTATTCTTTTAATTAAAATAATACAACTTAACACATAATACTGCTTAAACATGTTGCCACATATTCATGTCAATCATTACAACACATAAGAACGTATACCTAGTCAAACTATATTGATTAGGTTTGAGTTCGGTATCTTTTCTGCATCCCGATTGTATTTTCGGATAAGTAACGAATTTATTTCTAATAAAACTTTGTTCAAGAACTTAAATATTATATTAGATAATTTAATTATCATTTATAATATTTTTTCATACATTAAAATCATTTATAATAATTTTTCAAACACTTATATCATTTTTAATGCTTTAATTGCCAATTAATATCATTATCATTAATATTTAAATAATTTAAAATATTAATGAAGTTCATGTCAACACTTTAAAAGTTATTTATTATAACCTAAAATATTTTTAAAATATTTATTTTACCTTTAAATGATTTATAAAACATTAAAATTATTTTTAAATAATTTATATAATTATTAAATAAATACATTATCATTAATAATAAAATATTAATGAAATTCTTATCAAAATATTACAAGTTATTTATTAAAACTTAAAATACTTTTTAAAACTTTAATATCAATTTTAAATAATTTTTAAAATATTAAAATCATTTTTAACTAATTTATTTAATATAATTATTAAATAAATTTATTATCATTAATAATAATTTATTAATAAATTTTATCTCAAAATATTAAAAGTCATTCATTATAACTTAAAATATTTTTTAATACTTTAATATCATTTAAAATGATTTTTAATATATTAAAATTATTTTTAACTAATTTATTTAATATAATTATTAAATAAATCAAATATCATTAATATTTAATTAAATTAAAATATTAATGAAATTTATGTCAAAATATTCAAAGATAATTTTTATAACTTCAAATAATTTTTAAAATTATTTTATGAATTTTTAATAATTAATTTCTATTTATTTTAATTAATATAATTAATTTTAATTTAAAACCGTCGTTAAAGGGCTATAGCGACGAACACTGTCGCCTTAGGTATTCTTGAGCAACTCAAAATTAGCCCTTATGTACCTAGTTTGACCGCCGGTAATTTCTTGTTCATGATGTTTCTGGGCATGAGATTGTATTAGTTATGCAGTATTGATGTAATACTACATGTGTATAACACTTTCTGGGTCAAACTACAACACATCTTGAAGATATAAGCCATCGAACAAGCTGTCAGAGCTGTTCTTCATTTTCTGGGCTGCTTAGAAACAGCCGGTCAATGTCGATCAACTCATTTAATGACCTTATATCAAGCAGTCTGATCATGATTTAAGTGTGTCAGACGTCGGGCCTTGTAGTACAATTACCAGGGTACACTATTGAAGCACTTATAGAGTCCAGATATCAACACAGAGAAAGATCTAGGTTTTACAAAAACTGGTCAGACGCTGCCGGAGAAATTCTGGGTTACCCATAATTCTTAGAGTAGCGAGCAGCCTAGTTTGACCCCTTATATTTTTCGGTCGGTTAATTGTTAAGGCTTCACAGTGCTCTGGATTTGTAGTCCTCATGTCAGAGTACAATCTAATTACAACTTAACACCCAAAAAAACTGACAACTAAGAGATCGAAGCGGTCAAAGTCACGGATAGGCAGTGTTCTTCAGTTTTCTGGGCTACCCAGAAAACACAAAGTCATGCTCGGTCAACGCAGTTTGACTGACTATATCTTTTGATCTATACATGATATAAGTGTTATTCCACTTTCAGAATACTAACAACATGGCAAAAAACACATACAAACACTTAAACATAACATAGCATGAACATATTGAGAATTATAGGCCCCGACTTTGGCCTGTCAGAGCCAAAATTAGGGTTCTTGAAAGTTTTCAAAAATTCTAATTTTCGTGCATCTAGATGTTATGGATCCATGATATAACAATCAAGATCACTTATTAACATCATATACAACATATTTAAACACTTAAACATAACATGTAACGAAAATTTAAAGATCTAGCAAGAGGGTTTAAATTTTATACCTTTCTTGACTATTTTCGATTTCTGATCCTTGATCTGTTCTTGGTTAGTGTATATGATGTTTTGGGCTTTTTAGAAACTGATCTAGAGAGTGTATTTCGTGGGTCTTAGAGAGAGAAAGTCTTGGCTTGAGTGTTAGAAAAATAATATGAAAGCTTCTTTTCATTTTCTTTCGTGCCTTGCTATCCTTTGATTTATTGAATCTGATTTGGCTAGGTGTCGATTGTTGGCTGATAGAGAAGATTTTCAGCATGTGTGATATCTAGACATGGTGAGTCATGAGATTTGGCTAGATTTGCAAGCAAGCTCAAATAAATAAATTCAAAATAGTTATTTTAAGGAACTAGCAAATTATTTTAAGGGTATTCTTGTCTATGATGCATACTTCTAGGGTTTAACCCTTAGGTTTTAACCCTTAGGATTTGTCAAATATTTCCCAGGGTTTGGAAAATTAACTAGGAATTAAATAAAAATATAATTAGAACACACTAATTTAAAAATTAGGGTTTTCTAAAAATTAGAGTTTCTTGCTATAATTAGGGTTCCCAAATTTATGAATTAGAATTTCCTAATCATTATCCTTAATCACATAATATACATACTTTTATTTAAATACAAACAAATTCAATTATTATGTTTAATATTTAAACAAAATAAATAAATAAACAAATTCTTAACATATATTCATATAATTATGTTAATTATCATAATTATATATAAAATTCATAATCATAATTTGTATTAATATACTTACATATATTTAAATACAAATATAGTTATTAATCAAATTTAATATTCAAATTCCTTAAGAAAATAATTTCTTATTATTCATAACATAAATATACTTTCTTGTTAAATACAATTATACAATAATTGTATTAATTCATGAAATTTCATAACCTAGATCAAAAATTAGGATTTTGATCCATAATGACCTTTACCTTATATACCATTATTAATTAAGTTAAAATAATTAACTTAACTAATCTTGATAAATTCATATAGTAAAATAATTATTATAATAATTCTAAGAATCATTTTATATATTATTTAAATAATATATTAATCATATTTTCATGAAAAATAAATAATAAAATATTTTTACTATCAAAATTAATTTATTATAAAAATATAATTTATAATAATCAACAATTTCTTTATCGAAAAATTAATTCGAAATCATTCATGCAATAAACAAATATATGTTTATCACATATATACCTATCCTTTACCTTACACGTATTCCCACTTTTATTTTTTTAAAAAAAATTATACGTAAAATTTTTTATTTAATTGTATCGAAAATATTGAGTTATTACATTCAATTTATTTATGCATGGCTAGTTCCTTACTTGAAACTTATTTAAAATCATGCTTGAATGACTTATATTGTGTCAAACTAGGTGAGTGCACATATAGGTCCTGTTTAGAAACACAAATAGTACTACCATGCCATTCTATAAGCTCATAAGGTAAGTACCACAATGCTCGTCTTTTTTAGTTTCAACATTTCTAAGTTTTATTCTCAAAATCCATGTCATACTAAACTAATCATGCAAGGCAAATTTGAATCACATGTCATACTTATTTGTACATGTATCTACACATGTTATCAAGGTCAGAATATAACCACTCTATGTTTATAAAACTTAGTTTACAAAAATTGTTCGAGTTCGCCTTTAAAATTGTTTCTAAACCAAGTCAAAGCAACTTAGCACATTCAAGATAACCTTGAATCACTCCCCATTCTTATGTATACTCATAACTCAACAATATGAATGTGTTAAAATATTAGAACTTAAATACCATAAGTTTCATCACCTTTGTTTTCACAATGCTAAGTTTCCTTTAGAAAACATATACTAAAACATGCTAAAGAAATTCATTATAATTAAGGTAACATTGAACCACATATCATATCAGTTTTCATGCATATTTAAGTTAAACTAGCATGCTAAACTTATCATATTTCATTAGGAATCGAAATTTCTTTCTGGTGTGCGGCGCAGCTGCGCTGTTCTGCACTGTGGGAGCGGCGCAGCTACACTGCTCCAGCACAATCTCTGACACAGCATATGTGTAACGACCCCAAAATTCATACAATATAATTCTCATTCTCGATCGTTAACAATACAACTTTATTCTAACTTTACATCATTATTCGATATTACAATCACTACAAAAATGCAGAATAATTAAAACTTTTATATATATTTCTTTTTTTGTTGTCCTGAATC
Organism: Panax stipuleanatus; assembly: GCA_020205555.1. Taxonomy (NCBI): domain Eukaryota; kingdom Viridiplantae; phylum Streptophyta; class Magnoliopsida; order Apiales; family Araliaceae; genus Panax; species Panax stipuleanatus. Next base: position 69,267 of record JAINUT010002476.1, read on the forward strand.
ACAACCTTTACATTATATATCTTTGATTCAATTCTATTACATGAATCGCTTCATCGAATTACTATACAAAGTCTTACATCACAAAGCATTACATCACAAAGCAATATCCACTATACATAGGATAGCTCAACTTACAATTCAACAATTACGTTACAATTAAAACATTAAATGCATTCTCCTCTAAAATAAGTAATATTCATGAATATGGATCTCTATAATTCACTTAGCACGTATCCTTACCTTGAAACCATAACCTGCAAAAATTGTTATTTACAAGAGTGAGCTCGATAGCTCGGCAAGATATAACAGTTTTCATGCAACACGTAGCACATAATAACATGCTCAACATACATCTCATAAATCATTAGACTAACATATAATGCATGCTTTAATTCATATAACAAGTAAAAAGATTGAGTTCCTTACTCAATCAATATTCTTTACTCAATCAACGTAGTCATAAATTGACTTTAACGTTTCATGCTTACAACATATATAACATATCATGCTCTTTGCAATACAAGTTAAAATAGTTCATCATCAGGTTCACATAGAAAATAAGAACTGAAAGACTTGCCTGGCTCGTAGATTACCAATTAACGAAAAAACAGCTTATAATAATCTGCACTTCATGAATCCTACACAACGTATTACCATACGTATCAATTATTAGTCACATAGCAACGCTTAGCAAACGTATAAGTAAATTCTACTTTACACTTCATAATTCTGTCCCATTTATTTGTTTAGCACACATTGTCAAACTATATGTATAATTAATAATATAAATTAATTATCACATAACTAGTTCTCATAATTAGTTAACCCATTTAGGTTAACTCATTCCTCTTTATTTATTAAGTTAATAATTAATTATTATATAATTAATCACATCACATAATCATATTATATTTTCACATAATTAATCAACTAATAATTACGTACTCATATTAATTATAATTTAAACAAATTATAATTTAAATTACACATTCTCCTCAATTATAATTAAATCAAATTATAATTATATTTTATATTAATTAAATTATAATTTAAATTAAACATTTATTGTGATTAAAATAATCAAACTCAATTTATGCACTTATTATAATTAAACCAATTATAATTCAAATTAAACAATTACTTTGATTATAATTAATCAATTTCAAATCATGCACTCATTAAATTATAATTAAAATAAATTATAATTTAAATTACACATTTACCTTAATTATAATTATTCAAATTATAATTACATATTATAATATAATTGAACAAATTATAATTTAAATTAAACATTTACTTTGATTAAAATTTAATCAAACTATATTTATTTAACAAATCATAATTTAAATTAAACCTTTACTATAATTATAATTTATTCAAATTACAAATTATATTTTATTAATATAATTCATTACTATTATTTAGTATTTTAATATATGCTTATCATGTCATGAGTACATCACATTAGATTAACTTTCATGATCTAAACAAAACATTACAAAATAAATAAACTTTTTCTTTTCTGCATACCCCCCGCCGGGGCGGGGGTTTTAGGCTTGATAGGTTCACCGGGACTGGCCCCCTGCAGTAAACGCAGACTGATTCCCGAACTGTGCTGAGAAAAAGCCAACTTGACTTATTTCTCCACATCAAATTTCAATTCCAGTTAACACAATACATATAAAATTTTACAGAAACATAATATTAAAGTTTCTAACATGTTTTAACACATTTAATCATCAAAACACATAATCAAAACTTATAATTTTGAAAATTTTATATAAAAACTATTTTTCAGTGTTCTTGATAAAATTGAACACTGTAAGTTTATTTCTCAATCAAAACGCACAATTCAAATCACATTGAATCCGTTTCTTGACAAATTACAAGAATCCAAGATCAATTCGTACAACAATTAACAATTAAACTTAAATTTTTGATGTTAAAGAAAACTATATTTTTTCAAAATATTTTCACTATAACTTTTTGATGAACATGAATCTTTCATGTTCATCATATACACATGGATTAAACATCCTAATTGAGCATATAAATCAATTATAAGCATATATTGACACAATTCACATATTAGAAATTAATGTTTACACTAATTTCATAAAAACTCAATTTACAGAGAAATAAATGATGAAGAACATAAGGCATAATCTTTAAAATACAAGGGTTAAAATTATACCATTGATGCTTAGTGAGGAAGATGATGATGAGGTTTAACAAGAACTTTCTCTCAAAGGCTTCCCACTTCCTCCTCTTCGTCTCTCTTCTTTTCTCTTTAACTTTCTTTCTTTGTATTTCTTTTGTTTCTAACAGACTAACTCTTCTAACTTTGTTTTTTCTAAACTAACGTATATACATATAATATAACTTACAAATATTATATGTATCAGGCATAAGTATAAAACATATAACCTACAAAATATAATGACCCTATACTAATTACAATTAAAATATAGGTTACACATTTGAAGTTTAAAAGCCCAAAGACTTGTTTGGCAAAAATAGATTATTTTTTAAAAACAGATTTTTAGTAGTTAAGATCCCGTTTGACAAAACGGATTTAAAACAGGTGCAAGGGCCTTGTTTGGCAAAACGATTTTAAAAACTCTTTTAATTCTTTTAATAAATTTTTTTACACATATTTTTAATGTTATACTTTAATTTATTAAATCTTAACATTCTAATTTAATTAATTAAAAGTTAACAGCAATTAATCACATAAAAATTGCAACATAACAATTATAATTACTCGCTAATTATAATTTCATGTAACAATTACCACATCACTTCATCTAATTAAATTATCTCAATTAACTTAGAACTATAACATAAAATCATTACATATTATTTAAATTAAATATTAAATATTTATTTAATTAATATATTACACTTAATTACATTACTTCATAACAGTCACATAATTTATTTATTTAACTCAATAAATAAATAAATTAAAATATTTATTTAATCAATAAATATTAAAATTAATATCTAAAATCTTTTTTACACCAAATCACATATTTTACAATATATGACACATATACACATACTCAACTCAAAACATCTCATAATAAGAATTTTATTTATTAAATTCTCATTTATAAATTCTTAAAAATCTGGGTTGTCACAATATGGCGCAGATGCGCTGTCTTTGAGCTGCATAAGGGCGCAACTGCACCCTTCCTGGACAGAACCAGGAATGACTTTGCTTCTGCAGAACTCCGAACATCAAACCATAATCCTTCAATGTAGCATGCTTTAGAAAACTATATTGACTCCATACACTCAACCAAACTCAGTACACATGTTGACATCATTTCTTCAATCAATTCACATGAAATTTCAAGAATTTGAAATACTTGAATACGTGAGACGAAATTACCTCCTTTGAAGCTAGGAATGATAATCCCTTGATCCTAACTTCATATTGCTCACTCAATTTAATAGCTCACATTCTAATTACAATTTATAGAGAACTTAGCAACATGAGGAATGAAGAGGAAGTTCCAATTTATAGAGAAACCATGGACCAAATTTGGTTCTTGCCCTAGAAATTAAACCAAAGGGAAGAAGAGGAGACCATTGGGCAAGCAAGAGTTGGTAGAAGTGGTTGCAAAACACTATTTGAGCCACTCCATCCTTCATCATTCTAACCTTTGGAGTTTGAAAAGGTAGGAGTGTATAGACCAAGGGCTATTCACGTGAATGAAGGAAAGTGACACTCAAAATGGGACACTCTCTCTTAATACTCAGTATTAGCAAATTTGGTGTAAGCATACTTAGGTTTTATTCCCTTTTGGACTTTCAAGCTTGCACTTAATAGCCTAATATTACTACCATAAGAAAGTTAGGGGTACATATATCTAAAATCATATAATCCATGTATATCGGGTTAGTCCAAATAATATTAGGGCCGAATATAATTCAGTGGGGTACTCACAACCCATCATTTTCCATAAAACTTATTATCTCAAATACACTCAAATATTATAATGATAATTATTATCAAATATCTATTAACTTTCTTCCATACTTTTAAAATACACTTTTCACTGATTCACCATGAATCCTTATGCCACACAATGCTATAAGCTTAGTAAATTGCATAGCTCAAGCTTTACTTTCACAATTTAGCCTTATATAATAATTATTCTTAATATCTCATCTTATATTTTATACATGAAGCAATTGATTATTTGTATGCTCTTACAACACATGTAATTGCATATAATAAATAATAAAAATTAGTCCATCACATTACCTCATCATTTCCTCACTAATTTAATTAAACAATTCCTTAGTCCATCATTATGCCACACTAGACATATCCCACAAGCTTACATTAAGCTCATTACCACTTCCCCATATTTTAATATTCCTTTAATATAAAGTTTGTATGACACACTTTACCTTAATGCTAAATTATTCAGTTTACTTCAAATAATTGTATAATTATAATATGTCAAACTACTATACTAGGCCTTATGCATTTATATAACCATTCTCCTTAAAATAATTAGTATGTACTACACTAATTATTATAATATAATTCTTCAATTCCTGTTCTTCCATAAATTATCCCCAAAACGATTCAGTAAGTCTAGCCAATATTTATTTATACTTATATTGGTTCTCTTCTTTTATCAATCACTCATCTTTCAAATTTTAACCATTTCTAATATTACCATACCATGTAATATTTTAAAAGTTCTAATTTTAATTAACATATTTCTTTCATCCTCTTTATGCAAAACGTATATATATATATTAATTCACCATCTTATGTAAGTGAATTAACCCTCCACTGCCACGCCAAGCCTTATAATTATAATTTTCCATAATATAACTTAATATTTATTCTTATTTAGTTCATCTCCATGTTTAACTTTTATTCAAATCATTTTTTGCTATCTTTATCCATTCATGGATAGTTTGATCACCAATTATAGTTCTTATTACACATATTAGCCATTAATGTACACATCTTAAAGTTCAGATTACACAAACTCATGTAGAGTCATCGGCAGACCAGCGTAGCTGCGCTAGTTTTAGGATTGGAAGTGGAGCAGTTGCACCACCTCAAGTTCAGATGTAGACAAGTTCTGCTACAGCAGAACCAGAATCAAATTTCTAAATACTTTGAACATGCTTTTTAATTACTAACTTGCTACATCGGTTAACCAACATAAATTACTACATTCTTCAATGATTTAGAGATTAAACTCCAAGTTCAAACTCTATTTTCTTTAATAATTAATCAGTATGAAATCTCATATATATATATATATATATATATCTAATTTCTTTCCGCTAAACCATATAATTCAAAATATATAACACATATATTCTTATTCAAATTCGACATATCTAGTAATAAGAATTCTATTTACTAAATTTTTATTTTGATAATTTCTAAAAATTCAGGTAATTACATTCTCCTCCCCTTATAAGGATTTCGTCCCAGAAATTACTGAAAACTTCTATACTCGATTTGAAGATTACATATTCTTTAGATAACATCATCTTTTCTTTTTCAACATTTTATTACTTCCTTGGAATTAACATAGCTTGCTCAATTCAATCATTATTACATGTCGCATTCTACCACTTTCTTTTTTCAAAGGAATATCTTCCTTACCACATTCACCCTTCAAAAGAATAAGAATCTTCCATAATAATTCAATAATTTGGAAGTAGTATGAATAACTCAGATTCTAAATTATGTTGAGGGGTCACAAGACCGTGAACTTTTCTCTAGGTTTACTAGTGCTTCAACAAAATCTTTCACACTACAAACCCTTTACACAAAAGTTTATCAATCACAAAGACTGAAAACACCATGTATAGGTACTCTAGGTGATCAACCTATTGTACCACTACGGTGTGCATAAATGTAGCATATCATAACGACTATATGCGCTACATTCGGAAGAATTATCTCTGAAAACATGTCCCCTTTATAGGGTTGTTCACCTTAGCCTTTCAACATTTGAATTCGCGCCAGAGCAATTTGGTTTGGCATAAATACTCAAGAACGCTTGAATTCCATAAATACTTTTCAACAGCAGTCTAGCTGAATCAAATAGCTTAGACTTTTATCAACAATTAGGACATCAATCGAAATAATTTAGTCAACTTAATTGACCTTTTCATAGTTTAAAAGAAAACCAAAATCCCTTTTATGACGTCATAATACCGTACCAACGTAGTAGTACTTTGAAGATTCCGTCATTTTGTGACCTTGCCATACTACATTATGTCATAATGGGCTGACGATCTTACGATCACTTCCGACACTAGGTTCGATTGCATTGATGACTCCAACGTTTACCATTTACTACACCATATTAAATGATTCATATGGTCAAAAATACATTTAAAAAATTTCCAAATCATTTTTGTCTTAGCCAAAATAAATAGCATAGATATACGAATAATGGTATTGTTTTTAAAATTCATTGGTTCAGTCATCTGATCCAATGTTTCTCAAGAAAACAGAAGTGCAAACATTAGCACGAAGTCAATAAATTTTGAAAATCTAGCATAGCTAGAAGATTTAGAAAACAATCTATATTTCTCCATCAACTTCAATCTTTTACTCCACTACTTCATCATTCTATCAATCTTCAATACCATCAATACTCACTAAACCAAAACTTTTAATTCTTGATATATAATATATCTATTCCCAGTATAGTTCATCAAACTTAACACAACCTGGGAAGTTCAGGAACTTACCATAGAAATATGAGTTTAAGAGTTTGTCCTAGCAATACGTAGTCCAAGAACCAATCAGGGACTATCCATACGCTCAAGGCTCAAAAACATACATACAATTATGAGTCACAAACGTACCATAAGAAGGAGTTTTAAGAACTCGCGCCTAATCTTAATATTCTCTAACTTAATCTTAATAGTTTCTAACTATCAGATATAAATATGAGAAAAGAATCACCTTCCCTCCATATATATATTGATAGCGTGACTCCAGTATTTCAATGATTATCAGTATAATAGACTAAGTGGTCGTCGAACCAAACACAATCCCCTGCTCATACAAAGAATTGGTACACTCGGCCACTAATTAATATATGAAGTTAAGCGGTTTGTTAAACCAAGGACAAATCCCTTGCCCATACAAGGAATTTCTCAACTCAACCACTAAATCAATATAAGAGGCTAAGTGGTTCTTAAACCAAGCACAATTTCCCCTCCCATACAAGGAATCGTACACTCAGCTATTATCATGAGTCCTCAATTAAAATCCCACCTATCTCTATCTTACTCTTATCTTGCTCTTTGCTTGATACAAATTTTTTGTATCTCATCATTTACAACTCCTCATGAGTTTATCCCGTATTATTTCAAGGTACATTCTCTTTATAGCATCAAGCCATAACTACTCAGTCATTACAGACCTTTTATTATTTCATAACACAATCTGATCACGTCGTTATCTAATTCTAACATCGGTTTATCTTATGATTCTTTCCCATTTTTGATCGTATTAATCTTTTACCACCTTTTTCCTTTAATTACAGTCTTTTGATTATTCAACTCAGGTGTCCCCTGATCTTCTGGCTCTTCAGCTTCTTCTTTTAACCTAATTATCTCATTTTATATGAATTTTCTGAATTCATTAACTAGACTGCTTTTGAGTTTATTCCCATTGTATTTGTTATCTTCATCTTATAGACATCGTCTACTTATTAACACTTAATAGCTTCATTACTGGAGTCAGGTGACTCCTGATTCTCATCTTCTAGTTACTTCAAGATTCTTCTTTGAATCATATATATTTTAATCCCTTCTTTATAAAATTCTAAAATTTATTTCTTATCACTTAAACTCTATCCGAGTTTATTCTTCATTATCTTTACTTTCCCTCTCTAAGGTTATAGCCTAAGGTACTCTTACCTAAGGTGTATAACCTACAGCTTTGATATCAACCTGTAACGCCCTCAAATCTGGGTCCCTCAAACCTCGGATATGGTGCGTCACAATACTATCCTCATCAAATTATTTATAACTTCCATTCATAAATTAATGAATACAACTTATATTAATTCCTTTTTATGTCCAGGATCTATATGTCGATCCCAAAACCTTAATACTTCTCAATCTTGGTCATTTACCATTCCTGCCTTTTCATCATATTCGATGTTATACTTAATAAAAATGCGGAATAATTTAAACTTTTCTATATCCTCTAAATAACAAATTTTATTAATTTCATAACTTTGAAACAATTTATTCATGATTCAAATCGTCAAAATTACATAATAAAACTTTACATCTTGATTCGATGTTCTTTATATATCGAATAATACGACTTTACAACTCTACATAAGTTGAACATCATAAAAAACTATCAAGTACATCATTTAAAACCTAAACATAATTTAAGATCATAACTTCAGATAAATAAATCAATCTTTTTGTGATACTATTGAACTCTATCAATCAAATAGCACGTAACTTTACCGTGAGTCCTTAACCTGCAAAAATAGTTATTTGCAGGGGTGAGCTTGACAGCTTAGCAATTCTAACAGTTTTCATGCATCACATAGCATATAATATCATGCGTAGTTTATACAATCATAATCAATTAAATTCAACACGCATACTGCTTATAACATGTATAGAGATTAACTTCTTAATCACGTAATCATATATTGAATTTCAACTTTCATACATATCTCATATGCATTTCATTTAGAAATCAACATCTTCATAGAATAATATAATTCAACCAACAGTTATAAAATTCATATAGAAAATAAGAACTGGAATACTTGCCTGGCTCGTATATTTATCAACTATAACTTAACTGCTTATAGTTATCTGCACTTTGTGTATTCCTATCAGTGTTCTAAAAATTGCTAGTCGATCCCAGGTCGGTTGCCTACCGACTAGAGGCTAGGGGATTAATCGGGGATTAATTGGGTAGTCGAATTTTTAATTTTGGGGCGAATTGAAACAAATCAAAACATATCGGGGTAAAAAATAGAACATGTGAAATGTTTAGGGCCATAGTGTAATTTATTGGATGTTTAAAGTTTAATTTTAAACCCTAACTTACCTTTGCTGGATCGACTGATCGACTGGATCAAAAGAAAAAAAGACGCGACGCTGCTTCTTCTTCTCTTCTTCGCTGCCGATGACTTCTTCTTCTTTTTCTAGCGATGACTGCTGCAGCTTCTTCTACTACCGACGACGACTACTGTCACAGTCTCTTCTTCGCTGCTACTACTTCTTCTTCTTTTTCTTCGACTGCTGCTGCTTCTCTTCATCTTCGACTCAGGTAAGCAGTAAGCTGCTCTTCTTCCTCCAGCTAATGGCTCTCTCTAGGCGCCGACTTGCCCGACTATGCGCAGACTAGAGCCCGACTAAGTCGGCCAGCGACTAATTTAAGGGACTAGGCCCTAGTTAACTCGGTTGCCCTCCAACCCCGACCTAGTCGCTGACTAGTCAACCGACTAGGCCGATTTTCGAACATTGATTCCTACACAATTGTAAAATCATGAATTCGTACCCATCAGTCATATACATACCTACATTTTCAATGTAATAATAAATGTTACATCGTTTCCTAACTTGGCTTACAAACCTTAATTTTGCTTCCTTATCATACCCTTAGGATAACTATGTATGTATAGATATACCTTAACCATACTTACTTAATATCAACATTCATAAACCTTTATCACTGTAATAACCAAGAATTCTAATTCACTTTGTGAATAGATATATTAATTAAATATTAGGATATTAAAAACCTTATGACATGTGTGGAATGAATAATGGGTTAAATGAATATGTGTGCTCTAAATATGTATATGTGTTCATTTATTTTATAAAAAGTAAATTAAGAAGAAAGATTACATAACCTAATTTTATATTAGGTATGAGAATTGAATAACCAAGGGTTATGGTATGGGAGAATGTTAGTATTAAAAATATATACTAACCCTAAGAGATTTATTTTATATATCTCAACTAATTAATTTTATAACTTAATTAAAGCAAGTCTAATTGGGTAATGAAATTAAATGAACATGAGTAATAAATTAAATTACTAATGTGAGGAATGAAAACCCTAATTAAATGATTAGGGTAAGGTAAATTAAAAGAGTAATGGAACTATAGTAATTTACATGGCCCAAATTAATTAGATGTGAGCCCAAAACATTAAAGAAATGGCCCAAGTCTTGGCCCATTTGGAGAGGACATGTTGGACATTTAATTAACTAAATAAAGGAATAAAAACACAAACCAAATTGGAAAATAAAGGGCCATGTGGCCGGCCAAGGGAGAAGGAAGAAAAGGGGGGATGAAAGTGATGATTACTCACTTTAGTAGGTAAACAACTCCCTCATGTGTCACACTTTCAAGCTAGCCACCATTTTACACTTTCTTGCAAGCAAAGGTTTAATAATGAGAGAGAGAAATAGAGAAAGGATGTGGGGAAAAGTAATTAGATATACAAGTTATATCTAAGAGTTTTGACTAGCTAAAAAAATCCTAGCTTGTGTTTATCTTCCTTTTCATCTTATTTTCTTCACAAACCAAAAGTTAGAAAGAGAGAGAGAGAGAGAGGGAGAAAATTCATGGCGAAGAAGAGAAGGGAGAGGAAGGATTCTACTCTTGATGCATCCTAGATTTATTATATATTGTGGTTGGACAAGAAGGGTAGCACACAAATCAAGGTATAAACAACTTTTTATCCAAGTTATTTTTAGTTATTTGAGTCAAAACTTGAATCCATGGTTTCATCTTCTCAAAATCATAGATATTCATATGTATAAGTGTTATATGTTAAGATCTATCATTCTTGAATGTCAAAAGTTAGATCAAAAGCAAGAAAAAGGAAGCTATGTTTCAAAAGTTAGAAAACTTTAGTTTTTCTTAGCATAAAATATGTTTTACTTGGATTTGGTGCATGTTTGGTGTAATAGATCATGGATCATGGTGGATCCTTGATCTTAAGGTATATTAGTATGTACTATGAGGGTTTATGATGGCCAATGTTATATTAATCAAGAGATCATGAAAGTTTTCTTTCAAAACACAACGTTAGAAAATCAGATTTTTTTGAGAAAACGAAACCTAAAATTGAAAAGACCATATCTCTCATTGTGTTTCAAATTTTTGAGTGTGGTAAATTTCTAGAGTTAGATCTATAAGTCTTCTAACGTTTTCAAGTAGAATCACTGAAAAACTCCTTGTAGATTTCCGTATGGATAGTTTTTGGCAAAGTAGGAAAAGTCTAAAAATAACAAAAAGTAGGCTATTTGGAAATATAAGGGACTGGTTTGGCCACTTAATTTGTGAAATAAAATCAGGCCTTTTGGGACATGAAGAACATATGGAATGAAGTAGCTTGTGTCCAAAAATGAGCTCATTCCGACTTAAAATGAGCAAGTTATGACCATTTCAATATTGGCATTTTTCTGACAAAAATTGCTATAACCGGAGTTGTATGACTCCGATGGCCACGAAATTTAAGCTGGAGACTCACATTAATATGTGTAAGATCCCGCCAAGAGTTGGGAATTTTTGGAGTTAAGCGTGAGGTAGTTATTTTCTTAAGAAATTAACTAGAAATTAATTTTTGAAAAATACTAAAGGAAATTTAAAAATTCCTGAAATATTATTTTTGTGTGTGGAATACATGTATTTATGTGTGGACAAAAGATAAAAAAATAATAAGATGATTCGGTTAAGAATGGAGAATCCAGCTTGCTGGATTGCCATCTATGTTGCTGGATTAGAATCTAGTTTGAATCCAGGTTGCTGAATTGAAGTTCTGTTGAATCCAGTCTGCTGAATTGGAAAATAAGTTACTAGATTAAAATCTAGTTTGAATCCAAGCTGTTGGATTGGTGTCTGGGTTTCTGGAATTATAATCCAGGATGCTGGATTAGAATCCAGTTTAAATCTAGGTTGTTAGATTAGCATCTGGATAGTTGGAATTAGAATCCAGTCTGCTGGATTGGGGTATTTAACTTACTAAGTAATAAAGAAGAACTTATATGAAGAGGGATTAAGTAATGAAGGGATTAAAAGGTTATTGAAAAGTAACAATAACACTAAGACTTTAACGTAATGTCTAGTACTTAACTATATGATTAAATGTTATACAATTTAACATGGAATACAGAGATTATAAGTGAGTATATGCTATGACTGATTGAAAGATCTATTATAGGTCTTTTTTCTAAGAAGCTAAACTAAATTGCGTAGCAGTAGATCGCAATTGAGGCAAGTTCTCTAACTCAAACTCGAGTTATGTTCCAAATCATGTTAGTGAATAGTTATTGATTATTATTCACATCTTTATTGATTGTTGATAAATCGCACTTTGTGCAATTAAATTCCTGTTCCATTATTATTGAACTGTGAATTAGTTAAAGTTCTTTCATTTATGAACTGTTTATGTTATGGATCTATGCTAGTTGTATCAGCTAGATCAAGCATGTTTAAATTTGTTAAATCAAATATGTTTTGAAAGCAGTGCCTAACCAATTGAAATGGTAAGGACTCTTGACTGAGAAAAAGAACAGTTTTACTAAAGCATTATTGGAAAACAATTGTTGCTAGTATATTAAGTGATTATGCATATTTCACCAGGTAGGAAAGGCTGATCCCCTTGACTACCAAACTTTATTAAAAGGATCAGTTTAAATATTGACAACCTTAGTATATGTTCATGGTTATTTAAAACCACTCAACATCTGTTATTCATTTATTCGAATATACAGTCATAGAGATGTAATTCATGTTCTTTCACAATTGATTATCTTGTTGAACATTGAAAGCTAAATTCTTTTCTAATCATAATATATCTCCTTTGACTTTAAACTTGCTAAGAAAATTAGTTGCTTACCCTTGCTATATCATGATAATTGTTGCAGCTAAGCCAGAATCGTCCAAGAAGGACAAGGGCAAAGGAAAGGTTCAGGAATAGTTAATATAAATGTATATGTACCATAAGATACTATGTTTGATGGGCTATAAACCTTCTGTGTTATTATATGTAACTTAAGTAAGGAATGTTTAAGTTAAGGAAATAGACCTTGGGATATGTTTGTAAGACTTTATTATAATGAACAATACATGTTTATTATTCCGCAATAGTATATAGAATGCTTATGATGATGATGTATCGTGAGCACTGAATCCGAGGATAGAGAACCCGAATTTGGGGGGCGTCACAATCACACAATTGACTAGCTATGTGCTCGATACACATTTAAAACTCATAGATACATAATCCACATTGTTCTTGCATTTTGCAAACCTTAGGAAAAATTATCAAATCCGGGTTTTATATCACCACTACACCAATGAACACTCAAAGCATCATTTAGACCCTGTTTTATAACTTAGGATAACAATGTAAGCATGCTACCAGATTCAACTCACATTTAAAACAGTCAGGCACAATTGCCCTGTGACGCAGCTGCGCTACAGTTGGCCTTGGGGTGGGCGCAGCTGCGCCCTTCCCTGGCCAGTCCAGAATTGGCTTTTGATTTCTGGTTCCATTTTGGTTTTCTAGTATGCATGGATACTAATACATCTCATACGCATATGCTAAGAGATCTTGCATTCTTCTAAGGTCAACTCAATTTTTACTTCTCTCATGTTATGGCTTTAGTTTAGAATTTCTAATTAACTAAGGCCAAACAATTTCACAAAATAACGAGGCCAACTATATTAACCATCTATCCATGTAAGGATGTTTAGACAACTTGTAATGTGCATGCTCGCAAGTATTCAATTTAATTATGCATGGCTAGTTCCTTACTTGAAACTTATTTAAAATCATGCTAGAATGACTTACATTGTGTCAAACTAGGTGAGTGCACATATAGGTCATGTTTAGAAATACAAATAGTACTAGCATGCCATTCTATAAGTTCATAAGAAAAGTAGCACAATGCTCGTCTATTTTAGTTTCAACATTTCTAAGTTTTATTCTCAAAATCCATGTCATACTAAACTAATCATGCAAGGCAACTTTGAATCACATGTCATACTTATTTGTACATGTATCTACACATGTTAACAATGTCAGAATATAACCACTCAATGTTTATAAAACTTAGTTTACAAAAATTGTCCGAGTTTGCCTTTGAAATCATTTTAAAACTAAGTCAAAGCAACTTAGCACATGCAAGACAACGTTAAATCACTCCCCATACTTATGTATACTTATAACTCAATAATATGCATGTGTTAAAATATCATAACTTAAATACCACAAGTTTCATCAACTTTGTTTTCACAATGCTAAGTTTCCTTTAGAAAACATATACTAAACTATGCTAAAGAAATTCTTTATAATTAAGGTAACATTGAACCACATATCATATCTGTTTTCATGCATATTTAAGTTAAACTAGAATGCTAAACTTATCAGATTTCATTAGGAATTGAAATTTCTTTCTAGTGTACGGCGCAGTTGCACTGTTCTGCATTTTGGGAGCAGCGCAGCTGCACTATTCTGCACTGTGGGAGCAGCGCAGCTGCACTGCTCCAGCACAATCTCAGACTAAAGCATATGGCATAGCTGCACTGTCTTTGAGCTGCATAAGGGCGCAGCTGCGCCCTTCCTGGATACAACCAGGAATGGCTTTGCTTCTGCAGAACTTCGAACATCAACACATAATACTTCAATGTAGCATGCTTTAGACAACTATATTGACTTCATCCACTCAACCAAACTCAGTACACATGTTGGCATCACTTCTTCAATCAATTCACAAGAAATTTCAAGAATTTGAAATACTTGAATACGTGAGATGACATTACCTCCTTTGAAGCTAGGAATGATAATCCCTTGATCCTAACTTCAGATTGCTCACTCAATTTAGTAGCTCACATTCTAATTGCAATTTATAGAGAACTTAGCAACATGAGGAATGAAGAGAAAGTTCCAATTTATAGAGAAACCATGGACTAAATTTGGTTCTTGCCCTAGAAATTAAACCAAAGGGAAGAAGAGCAGACCATTGGGCAAGCAAGAGTTGGTAGAAGTGGTTGCAATACACTATTTGAGCCACTCCTTCCTTCATCGTCACCATCATTCTATCCTTTGGAGTTTGACAAGGTAGGAGTGTATAGACCAAGGGCTATTCACGTGAATGAAGGAAAGTGACACTAAAAATGGGACACTCTCTCTTAATACTCAGTATTAGCAAATTTGGTGCAAGCATACTTAGGTTTTATTCCCTTTTGGACTTTCAAGCTTGCTCTTAATAGCCTAATGTTACTACCATATGAAAGTTAGGGGTATATATATCTAAAATCATATAATCCATATATATCGGGTTAGTCCAAATAATATTGGGGCCGAATAAAATTCAGTGGGGTACTCACAACCCATCATTTTCCATAAAACTTATTATCTCAAATACACTCAAATATTATATTGATAATTATTATCAAATATCTATTAACTTTCTTCCATACTTTTAAAATACACTTTTCACTTATTCATCGTGAATCCTTATGCCACACAATGCTATAAGCTTAGTAAATTACATAGCTCAAGCTTTACTTTCACAATATAACCTTATATAATAATTATTCTTAATATCTCATCTTATATTTTATGCATGAAGCAATTGATTATTTAATATGCTCTTACAACACATGTATTTGCACATTTTAAATAATAATAATTAGTCCATCACATTACCTCATCATTTCCTCACTAATTTAATTAAACAATTTCGTAGTCCATCATTATGTCACACTAGACATATCCCACAAGCTTACATTAAGCTCATTATCACTTCTACCACATTTTAATATTCTTTTAATATAAAGTTTGTATGACACACTTTACCTTAATGCTAAATTAATTAGCTTACTTCAAATAATTGTATAATTATAATATATAAAACTACTATACTAGGCCTTATGCATTTATATAACCATTCTCCTTAAAATAATTAGTATGTACTACACTAATTATTATAATATAATTCTTCAATTCCCGTTCTTCCATAAATTGTCCCCAAAACGATTCAGTCAGTCTAACCAATATTTATTTATACTTATATTGGTTCTCTTCTTTTATCAATCACTCATCTTTAAAATTTTAACCCTTTCTAATATTACCATACCATGTAATATTTTAAAAGTTCTAATTTTAATTAACATAGTCCTTTCATGCTCTTTATGCAAAACGTATATATACTAATTCACCATCTTATGTAAGTGAATTAACCCTTTTTCATTCAATTCACTATCACGCCACTGCCACGCCAAGCCTTATAATTATAATTTTCCATAATATAACTTAATATTTATTCTTATTTAGTTAATCTCCATGATTAATTTTCATTCAAATCATGTTTTGCTATCTCTATTCATTTATAGATAGTTTGATCACCAATTATGACTCTTATTACACATATTGGCCATTAATGTACACATCTTAAAGTTCAGATTACACAAACTCATGTAGAGTCATCTGCAGACCGGCGCAACTGCGCTGGTTTTAGGCTTGGAAGTGGCGCAACTTTGCCACCTCAAGTTCAGACGTAGACATGTTCTGCTACAGCAGAACCAGGATCAAATTTCTAAATACTTTGAGCATGCTTTTTAATTACTAACTTGCTACACCGGTTAACCAACATCAATTACTACATTCTTCAATAATTTAGAGATTAAACTCCAAGTTCAAACTCTATTTTCTTTAATAATTAATCAACTATGAAATCTCATATATATATATATATATACATATATATGTATATCTAATTTCTTTCCACCAAACCACATAATTTATAATATATAACACATATATATTCTTATTCAAATTCGACATATCTATTAATAATATTTCTATTTACTAACTTCTTATTTTAATAATTTCTAAATATTCAGGTTATTACATTCCCAACCCCTGCCTCGGCGCTGCGGCGCTTTGAAATAAGGCATGGGCAGTGCTGTGGCGCCAGACCCCAGCTTCAATATTTTTTTTTACAAAATGTGAGATTCCTGAGCTCGTAACGCGATTGTTACAACTCGGAATTGGCTCGTTCGAAAGCCAATAGTTCATAAATTCTATGTTCTATGATTTCATCAAGACGGAATTCATTTCTGAATCATTCGGCGAGAATTTAGCAGATTAGCCCATTTTTACGCGTTTTTTAAACGTTCGTGAACGTTCGACGCTCAATTCTTCGTTTTAAGTACGAATTGGTTCGTTCTTGCTCCCACAAGTCTTATTTACCTAATTAAACGTTACGCCATTGAAAATCATCATTTCTGAGTCAAACAACACCTTTTGACTTCTATTCCGGTAAAATTCACGGTTTCGACGATTAACGTCAAATCGCATAACTTTCGCCGAATCTTCGTTAATCGATATTTTTACTTCAAACCAAATGGAATTAATCTATTGGTTATTCATTAGTAATTCTAACCATTCTAAACATCTATGTTTTAATGGTTTCACATGCTTATTACTCAAATTCTCATGATTTCAATAGTTCCTTTATTAGTCCTTAATCAATTATTATGATTTTATTTCTTCATGGCTTATTAGTGTTTTTAAGTCCACTATATGGCCGACCTTATTACTTCCCATTAATTATGCTTCGCCAATTCACTTCTCTATCAAATTTGGTTTTGAAGGAAGTTGAAATTTAAGGTTTAGATAGGTATACCTCTTTGTGTTCTTGGTTGTTCTTGATTGATCAAGAGGTTAGCAACCTTCTTGCTTCTTGTTTGCTTGATTCTTAGCAATGGAATAAGATAGCTTCTCTTGCTTAAGCTCTCTCTCTTCTCTCAATATGTGCTCAATTTTGATCAACCAACAAAATGGATATCAAAGGCTCTTATTTATAGACTTTGCAGGCTTAGGGTAGTTTGGTCATTAGGACCAAACCTCCGTAGCCCCATGTCTTGCCATGTAAAGTCATGTTCTAGCATGTTCTAGCATATGCACCCCACATACACACCTTGTCATCTCATGTGCCCATGGGTTGCCTCATGGGTTGCTCTATAGGTTTAACCCACCCTTTAACCCATCAGTTCGACCCACGGGTTTAGTTATTAATTTAATTTAATTTGAACGTATTTACTTCGTATAAAATTTATATTATACGTCATATTAATTCTCGTATCCTCTTCGTATTATACTCGTATAATAACTCGTATTTTACTTGTATTTATTTCGTATAATAATTATTATTATTATACATAACTTTTTTATTCTTAGGTTTTACTCTTCCTATCCCTTAGGATTTTAAGTCCTCACGTGAAGCTTCACGAGTCATAACTGGAATATTATTAGATATTCCATCATGTCTTTAAATCCTATCATTACACTTTTTTCAGAAATTCAAATATAATTCCCGAGCAAAAATAGATGAATAGTGATTTTACGAAAAATTCTCGAAAAACTTTCATTTTCGTCTTGGAAATTCATATGATTTAATTATAGCATATAGCTAGAATACTAACCGTATTCACATCTTCTAGGTCATAGAACGATCTTAAAATAGCTTACTCACTTTAATAAACATTTAATATGATTTTACTCAAATAATAAAATAAAATTCATTTACATAAACGTCCAAATTTCTCGAGCGTTACAAACTCCGTACTTAAGTCGGTGTTCTCGGTTGCTACCAATTAATAACTGCTTCCACCTTCACTGGATCCACTGAAATCATTTCTTTGTCGATAACGTGGCCCAAAAACTACACTCTCTTCAACCAAAATTCACACTTAGTGAATTTCACATAAAACTTTTCCTTTCGTAGTGCTTCCAACACTAATCTTAAATGTTTAGCATGATCTTTTGGCGTCTTAGAATAGACTAGAATATCATCAATGAACACTACGATGAACTTGTCCAAATACTGTTTGAACACCATGTTCATTGTGAAACCCCAAAACCCTAATAAGGCTCGGGTATGTAAATTCTGTATTTATCAATAAAATCTCTCCGTTTTGAATGCTTATTGTGTTATTATATACTATATTGAAGAATTAGGTCAAATAAGATTTTCTCCAAAAAACGTCGTGTTTGACACGTCGTGTTTAAAATTTTTATTTTGTATTCAGACTTTTCGTTATATTTGTTTTGATAAACTACTTTGTCATCCTTACACTGACAAAACGCTTTGTCGTGCTTCGCCTTAATTATATGTTAAACCCTAATAATTATAAATTAGGACACTCTAACCCTAATTTCAAATCCTAACCCTAATTAAGAAGCACTGTGACAACCCGAATTTTTGATAATTATTAAAATAAGAATTTAATAAATAGAATTCTTATTACGAGATGTTTTGAGTTTGGATATGTGTATATATGTGTTATATATTGTGAAATATATGATTTGGTGGGAATATAGAAGATATATATATATATATATATATATATATATATATAGGGAGCATTTCAAGAGCATAACTCTTAAAAGACATAACAAGCATAAAACCTTTAGCGACGGACCAAACCGTCGCATGTCCGTCGCCATAGGTCCGTCCGATGCAATAGGTCTTATTCGACGGACAATATATAGCAACAGACGGACCTATTGCGACGCATTTAGCGACGGTTTGGTCCGTCGCTAAAGAGGAGTTATGCTCTTTAAGGAGTTATGCTTTTTAAGAGTTATGCTCTTGTTCCTTGCTCTATATATATATGTTTGAAGAATGAGGTTTAGTAGTTAGTTTAGTTTAACTATTGAAGAAGGTAAATGGAATTGTTTGAAAAGGGAATTAAGTTAATTTAATTAAGTGTATGTTAAATAATTCTTCAATTGATGTGTATTTTATTACTTTAATGTTATGAAAATATTCTAATTTAATTAAATAATTAAATTAGAAGGTTTGTAATGGGTTAAATAAAATTGCAATTATTTTGGTTAAATAGGAATGATAATTAGTAAGGTTTAATTGAGTTTATTACTAAAATAAGTAATTATTTAAGTGTGACATTAGAAATATGTTATATGTCATAGTAAAGTAGTAATAGTATATAATGAATAGCCTAACCATTGGGTTGATTAACTAATGATGGAAAAGTGACGTTATGCTACTAAGATGGCTGAATGTGATATTGGTCATGCATGTAGGAGTTTTGTAACATAAGCCTTATGTTATTAGTGGGGGTTACTATTATATTAATTAATTACATAACTATTACCCAAATGAGGAGTTACACAAGAAGAAATCCTAGAGTTTTTCTTTTAGAGCAAGAGTCTTTGTGGAAGAGAGAAATAGAGAGATAGAGAAATTGAGAGAGATAGAGAGAAAAAGAGGAATTGAGAGAAGCTAGAAGAAGAAGAAGAAGCCATGGAAGAAGAAGAAGAAAAAGCTAGAAGAAGGTAACTTCTAAACCCTTGTTTAATCTTTATTTTTTGTGGGTAGATTTATGTTTTTATAAGATCTAGGGTAGTAGATCATGCTTAATCTTGTTTGTATTGGTTTAATCTTAGATTATAAAGAATCAAACAAGAGGATTCAAGAAAGAAAATGAAATGGAAAGAAAATTTGAAGAAAAAAATTCGTAGGTTTTGAGTAATTGTGGACAGATCTTGTGAAATTCATACCTCTTTGGGTATAATGAGTTAGAAAGTGAGCCTTATATCAAATCGAAGCTATGGAAGTAAGCTATATTCTAAAAGTGGAATCACAAGAAAACTCCTTGTAGATTTCTTGCAGTGTCTATTTTAGTAAGGCTGGTATGAAGGGAAAATAATCTGCCCAGAAAATCAAAACTGTTACGGTTTCTGACTTTGAAAAATTCATATAAATTAGTGTGTTTTGAATCTGAAGAAACTTTAAACTAAAAATTGTAGATATAGAAGTTTACTAGCCAGACAAGCTAGATTGAGCCATTTTATGGACCGGATAATGTTCGAAATAAATTTTTTAGGAAGGCTGTCCAAAAAATGAAATTTTATGGACTAGTTAATGAAATTACAGAATCTGTTTCAGATGGATAAGGGTGTGACTGTAAGGCCTAGATGAGGTTGTAGTACACTGAGTAAGAGTTAATTCTATATAAGAAGGAACAAAAACGGACATGTAACGAAGGAGTTACGTTAAAAACGAAAATAACGTTTTGTTAAAGAAATTGTGAAGATGAGTTTTATAATTATGTTTGAATTAAGATTTTGGGTGATGGTATATTTTGATGATTAACAATATGTTTTGACATATGTAACGAGTATAGATATGTGTTATCACATTCTATGCATAATTAACCATTTAAGATCAAGAGTTGAGATAAGTTAATGTGTGCACATAACGTGCTCGATAAAATGCCTAAGATTAATAGTGTTTCTAAACTTTGGTATACAAAGTGTCTAACTAATGACTAATATTGGGTGTTATGTGCATCTAAGTATGAAAAGATGATAATACAAGAATAATAATGGAAAGAAATAGAAAAGGGCGATTTTTGATTTTTGAAGGAAAATTAAACATGTAAACAATGTGTTGAATATGCATTTTTAAACCAATGTGGTATAATAAAATAGTGTGATATACGCACATTAAACTACAAGTGCGATAGTCAAGCATGTGTGGTGATGAAAATGAAAATAAAACCGAGTTACATATAAAACACAATTAGATGTCTATAAAGACATTATAAAGGATAATAAGATAAAGTAAGGTTTTAGAATAAATTTGACCATGAGATCGAGTATTGATTTTGTTTATTATCAATCTCACATACAGTGTAGGTTGTGCAAGGACGTGAAGTATTAGCGTGTTGATAAAACGCCGGTAAAGGCAAGTCTTTCAGTTCCTATTTGCTATGTGAACTTGATGATGAAATGGTTTTAACCTTTATTTAAAATAGCATGACGTGTTATATATATGTTGAAAGCATGAAACGTTAAAGTTAATTTATGACTATGTTGATTGAGTAATGAATGTTTATTGAGTAAGGAACTCAATCTTTACACTTGTTATATGAACTGCAGCATGTATGTTATGTTAGTCCAATGTTTATGTGATGTATGTTGAGCATGTTGTTATGTGCTATGTGATGCATGAAAACTGTTAGATCTTGCTGAGCTGTCGAGCCCAATCTTGCAAATAATCACTTTTGCAGGTTAAGGATTCAAGGTAACGCTATGTGCTACTTGCAAGCAATGAATCAGATGTAATGCATGAAGATTTATATACTTTGGCTGAATTGTTATTATTTTAAATATGTTTAAGGTTGCAGATAATGTATTTGATAATGTATGATGGTTAACCGATGTTAAGTTGTAAAGTTTAAATTTTATCCAAGGTATAAAGGTTATTGAACCTGGTTGTAATTTTTAGTTTATAATGACTCTGATGAAGCGATTCATGAAATAAATTTGAATCAAAGTTATGTAATGATAAAGGTTGAGATTCAGGGCAATAAAGAAAGAATAATATAAAAGTTTTAAATATTCCGTATTTTTTAGTGATTTTAATATCGAATCATGATGTAAAGTTAGAATAAAGTTGTATTGTTAACAATCGAGAGTGAGAACTATATTGTATAAATTTTGGGGTCGTTACAGTTGGTATCAAAGCTGATAGGTTATACTCTTTAGGTAAGAGTACCTTAGGCTATGACCTTAGAGAATAAGAAGTTAAGTTTAAGTTATGTATAACGAAAAGGTGATTCTTTTCACATACGTAGAAGTATAGGATGAGTTAAGTCCTAGAAATGTTGTCAGAAGAAGGTAAGAATAACGAGGAATAAAACTCGAATAAAATGTTGAACTATATGAACGAAGTTAGAAATTCTTAAAAGAAGAGTTAATAAATAAACAAGAAGATTCAAAGAAGAATCTTGAAGAGATATAGAGATAAGAATCAGGAGTTGCCTAACACCAATAATCAAGATGACGAATAACGATGAATAGACAAAGTTTATAAGATTAAAAGCATAAATGAAATTATAGTATGATATGATGAAAGGTAATAAGAAAAAGAATCAGAAGAAGATGATTATAGAATAAGATCACGGCGTGATATTTTAAAGTTGTAAAAGACAGATGGTCTATAATGATTGAATAGTTATAGTTTGATGTTATAACAAGAATGTACTATGATATAGTACGAGGTTAACTCACGAGGAGTTATAAATGATGAGATACAGAAGTCTGTATTGAGTATGGAACGATACGTTATAGGTAAGATAGAGTTAAGTGGGATTTCAATTGAGGACTCATGTGGTGGCTGAGTTGTACAAACCTCTGTATGGGCAGGGATTTTGTGCTTACACTTGGTTTATCATATTGATAATCATTGGAATGTTGGTGTCACGCTATCGATATATATATGATGAGAAGGTGATTCTTGTCCCATGTTTATATTTGATAGTTAGAGTCAATAGAGATTAGATTAGATGATATTAAGATTACATTAGATGATCTTAAGGTTAGGCGAGTTCTTAAAACTCATACTTATGGTAAGCTCGTGACTCATAATCGTATTTATGTTTTGAACCCCTAAGCATATGGACAGTCTTTGATCAGTTCTTTGACTACGTATTGCTAGGACAAGTTCTTAAACTCATATTATTATGGCAAGTTCCTGACTTCCAAAGTGTGGTAAATTTAATGTACTATACTAGGTATAGAAAGGTTATGGTGTAGGAAGCATTAATGTTGTTTAAGGTTGATAGAATGATTAAGTAATGATGGAGTAAAGATTTAATTGATGAAGAAAGTTTTATATTCTAAATCTCGTAGCTTTGGTTTTCAAAATTATTGACTTCGTGCTGATGTTGCACTTTTGTTTTCTTGAAAAACATTGGATCAAATGATGGAATCAATCAATTTTTAAAATGGTGCTATTATTCACATGTCTATGCTAATTGCTTCAGCTGGACAAAAATGATTTGAAATTTTCAAAATATATTTTATATATTCTATGCATTATTTAATATGGTGTAGAAAAAAAAAGAAAAAAATCGAGGAAGTTATCAATGCAGTTAAACCTAGTGTTGGATGTGATTGTATGATCGTCAGCCCACTATGGTACGATGTAGTATGGCGACGTCATGTAATGACGAAATCCTCAACGTATCATTACTACGGTACGGTATCAGGATATTATGAAAAGATTTATTTATTATTTTAGTTTCCTTAAACTATAAAAAAAAAAGAGATTTATTTACTTTTAGTTTCCTTAAACGAAAAAAAAATATTTTTGAGTTGGTTAAGGATATATATATATATATATATTTCGATTGATGTCCGAATTATTGCTAGAAGTCTATGCTACTTGATTCAGCTAGACAAATATTGAAAGATGTTTATGAAATTCGAGCGTTCTTGGTTAAACTATGCCAAACCAAATTATTTTGGTGCGGATTCAGATGTTAAGAAGTTGAGGTGAACAACCCTATAAAAGGGGACATGTTATCGGAGACTATTGTTCTGAATGTAACGCATACAGTCGTTACGATTTACTACGTTTAGGCCTGACGTAGGGGTACGATAGGCTGGCCACCTAGAGTACCGATGTGGTTTATAGTGTGAAGTACCGGAGGTGAAGCACTATTAAACCTAAATATAAGTTCAAGGTTTTGCGACCACTCAGCATGATTTGGAATCTTTTAAAAATTCCTGAGTTATTTATATTCGCTTCTCAATTATTAAGCAATTGAGGAAGATTCTTATTATTCTGAAGGAGAATGTAGCGAGAAGGATATTCCTTAGAAAGAAATAATTGTAGAATGCAACAAGTTAGTGAATAAGATTAACGTAAAATCTACTTTGATAGATTGAATGAATGAAGATTAATACAAATTTCGAGGACGAAATTCTTAGAAGAAGGGGTGAATGTGATAACCCGAATACTTATAAGATAGTGAATTATGAAGTATATGACTTTGACGAGTAAAGTATATGGTAATGATCCTTAGAAAGGAAATGAACGAGTTAGAGAATATATAATATTTGAAACATAATTGTGTATATATAATATTTGAAACATAATTGTGTTTAATTGATGGTTATGAAATAAAACCTAAAAATTTGTTGAAGAACTGAACGTAGTTGAATATATATATATATATATATATAAATATATATATATATATATATATATATATATATATATATATATATATAACCTATATTAAGGTAATGTGTTGAAGTCGTTCAACGATAAATATTCTTAAAGAGAGTTCATGGAAACTTGAGTAAGGTAGGGTTTCGGTGATTCCGAGGATGGAATCCTTAAAAGGAGAGAAGGATGTGACAACCCGAATTTTTGATAATTATTAAAATAAGAATTTAATAAATAAAATTCTTATTACGAGATGTTTTGAGTTTGGATATGTGTATATATGTGTTATATATTGTGAAATATATGATTTGGTAGGAATATAGA
Source organism: Panax stipuleanatus (assembly GCA_020205555.1). Classification (NCBI taxonomy): domain Eukaryota; kingdom Viridiplantae; phylum Streptophyta; class Magnoliopsida; order Apiales; family Araliaceae; genus Panax; species Panax stipuleanatus. The sequence goes on from JAINUT010002476.1 coordinate 94,658, forward strand.
AGATATATATATATATATATATATATATATATATGTGTGTGTGTGTGTGTGTGTGTGTGTTTGAAGAATGAGGTTTAGTAGTTAGTTTAGTTTAACTATTGAAGAAGGTAAATGAAATTGTTTGAAAAGGGAGTTAAGTTAATTTAATTAAGTGTATGTTAAATAATTCTTCAATTGATGTGTATTTTATTACTTTAATGTTATAAAAATATTCTAATTTAATTAAATAATTAAATTAGAAGGTTTGTAATGGGTTAAATAAAATTGCAATTATTTTGGTTAAATAGGAATGATAATTAGTAAGGTTTAATTGAGTTTATTACTAAAATAAGTAATTATTTAAGTGTGACATTAGAAATATGTTATATGTCATAGTAAAATAGTAATAGTATATAATGAATAGCCTAACCATTGGGTTGCTTAACTAAAGATGGTAAAGTGACGTTATGCTACTAAGATGGCTTAATGTGATATTGGTCTGCGTGTATGAGTTTTGTAACATAAGCCTTATGTTATTAGTGGGGGTTACTATTATATTAATTAATTACATAACTATTACCAAAATGAGAAGTTACACAAGAAAAATCCTAGATTTTTTCTTTTAGAGCAAGAGTCTTTGTGGAAGAGAGAAATAGAGAGATAGAGAAATTGAGAGAGATAGAGAGAAATAGAGGAATTGAGAGAAGCTAGAAGAAGAAGATGAAGCCGTGGAAGAAGGAGAAGAAAAAGCTAGAAGAAGGTAACTTTTAAACCCTAGTTTAATCTTAGATTTTTTGTGGGTAGATTTATGTTTTTATAAGATCTAGGGTAGTAGATCATGCTTAATATTGTTTGTATTGGTTTAATCTTGGATTATCTAGAATCAAACAAGAGGATTCAAGAAAGAAAATGAAATGGAAAGAAATTTTGAAGAACAAAATTCGTAGGTTTTGAGTAATTGTGGACAGATCTTGTGAAATTTATACCTCTTTGGGTATAATGAGTTAGAAAGTGAGCCTTATATCAAATCGAAACTATGGAAGTAAGCTATATTCTAAAAGTGGAATCACATGAAAACTCCTTGTAGATTTCTTGCAGTGTCTATTTTAGTAAGGCTGGTCCAAAGGGAAAACAATCTGCCCATAAAATCAAAACTGTTACAGTTTCTGACTTTGAAAAATTCATATAAATTCGTGTGTTTTCAATCTGAAGAAACTTTAAACTGAAAAGTTGTAGATATAGAAGTTTACTAGCCAGAAAAGCGAGATTGAGCCATTTTATGGACCGGATCATGTCCGAAATAAATTGTTTAGTAAGGCTGTCCAGAAAATGAAATTTTCTGGACTTGTTAATGAAATTGCAGAATCTGTTTCAGATGGATAAGGGTGTGACTGTAAGGCCTAGATGAGGTTGTATTACACTGAGTAAGAGTTAATTCTATATAAGAATGAACAAAAACGGACATGTAACAAAGGAGTTACGTTAAAAATGAAAACAACGTTTTGTTAAAGAAATTGTGTGAAGATGAGTTTTATAATTATATTTGAATTAAGATTTTGGGTGATGGTATATTTTGATGATTAACAATATGTTTTGACATATGTAATGAGTATAGATATGTGTTATCACATTCTATGCATAATTAACCATTTAAGATCAAGAGTTGAGATAAGTTAATGTGTGCACATAACGTGCTCGATAAAATGCCTAAGAGTAATAGTGTTTCTAAACTTTGGTATACAAAGTGTCTAACTAATGACTAATATTGGGTGTTATGTGCATCTAAGTATGAAAAGATGATAATACAAGAATAATAATGGAAAGTAATCGAAAAGGGCGATTTTTGATTTTTGAAGGAAAATTAAACATGTAAACAATGTGTTGAATATGCATTTTTGAAACCAAAGTGGTATAATAAAATGGTGTGATATACGCACATTAAACTACAAGTGCGATAGTCTAGCATGTGTGGTGATGAAAATGAAAATAAAACCGAGTTACATATAAAACATAGTTAGATGTCTATAAAGACATTATAAAGGATAATAAGATAAAGTAAGGTTTTAGAATAAATTTGACCATGAGATCGAGTATTGATTTTGTTTATTATCAATCTCACATACAGTGTAGGTTGTGCAAGGACGCGAAGTATTAGCGTGTTGGTAAAACGCCGGTAAAGGCAAGTCTTTCAGTTTCTATTTGCTATGTGAACTTGATGATGAAATGTTTTTAATCTTTATTTCAAATAGCATGACGTGTTATATATGTGACAACCTGGATTTTCAGAAATTGTTAAAATAAGAATTTAATGAATAAAATTCTTATTATGACGTGTTTTGTGTGTAAATAAATAATATATATATATATATATATATATATATATATTCATATATTGGGAGGATGAGGTTTAATAGTTAATTTAATTATTGAAGATATTAAATGAAATTATTACGAAAGGAAATTAACTGAATATTATTAGTTAATTTAATAAAGTTAAATATTATATTATGAAGTAATATAATTTGGTTATTATTCCTTGTTGGCAGTGGAATTATTATGAATTAAATCTCATAAATAATGTGAGTATTCACTTAATTAAAATAGTGAATTAATATAAATATAATTATTTTAATAAAATATGAAGGTAATATATTACATGTAAGAGTAATACGTTTATGTAATGGCTTAATATATTATATTTAGCCAAGTGAATGTAAATGAGTATGAGAATGAGAAGAACCAATATAATTATAAATAAATATTGGTGTTAGGATTAATGAATTAAATTAATATTTTAGTTGGAATATTTATGGAATAAGATAAATAGTCGATAAAAATTATTATGGAATAATTTATTCAAGTATGATAATATAGAATAAAATTATGTGGAATGATTTTGTAATTAGTGCGTATTTTATTACGCTAATGGAATAGAAATATTCTAATTTAATTAAATAATTGGATTAGAGCATTAATGATTTATTAAATAAAATTATAATTATATTAGCTAATTAAATATTTTGTTGGCTAAATAGAGATTATAATTTAATTAAATAAAGGTGTGACAAATGGGCCTTATAATAAGAGAATTATAATAATAATTAGAAAGGAGTTTTAGTTGAGTAAGCCAAACAAGACCTTGTGACTTTTGGAATTTTGTAACTGCTAATTAAATAATAATATTAAACACTAATTACTTTACATATTATATTATCAGTTATATGAGTTTACGAGTTTTGTTCTAAGCCTAAACTAAAAGAAGAAAAGAGAAAGGGAGAAACAGAGAAGAGAATGAGAGAAAAAGAGAAGAAACTCTCTGTGAGTTTGGAATTGGGTAATCAAGAAGGAAGTGAAGGATTGTCCAGCCTTACAGTAATAATCTAAACAAGAATCAAAAGACACGTGAAGTGCAGATATCCGTAAGCTGTTAAACTGTTATTGGTAAACAACGATCAAGGCAAGTCTTTCAGTTCCTATTTGGTATGTGAACTTGATGATGAACTGTTTTAAATCTTTATTTCAAATAGCATGATGTGTTATATATATGTTGAAAGTATGAAATGTTAAAGTCAATTTATGACTATGTTGATTGAGTAATGCATGCTGATTGAGTAAGGAACTTAATCTTTATACTTGTTATATGAACTGCAGCATGGATGTTATGTTAGTCTAATGTTTATGAGATATATGTTGGGCATGTTGTTATGTGCTATGTGATGCATGAAAAATATTAGATCTTGCTGAGCTGTCGAGCTCAATCTTGCAAATAATCACTTTTGCAGGTTAAGGATTCAAGGTAACGCTATGTGCTACTTGAAAGAAATGGATCAGATGTAATGCATGCAGATTTATATATATTGGCTGAATTGTTATTATTTTGGACCAGGGTTAAGGTTTCAGATAATGTATTTGATAATGTATGATGGTTAATGGATGTTGAGTTGTAAAGTTTAAATTTTATCAGATGTATAAAGGTTATTGAACGTGGTTGTAAGTTTTAGTTAATAATAACTCTGACGAAGCGATTCATGAAATAAAGTTGAATCAAAGTTATGTAATGGTAAAGGTTGAGATTCAGGGCAATAAAAGAAAAAAATAATATAAAAGTGTTAAATATTTCGCATTTTAGTGATTGTATTATCGAATAATGATGTAAAGTTAGAAGTTCGTTGTATTGTTAACGACCGATGTCGAGCATTATATTGTATAAATTTTGGGGTCGTTACAGTTGGTATTAGAGCTGATAGGTTATACACCTTAGGTAAGAGTACCTTAGGCTATGACCTTCGAAAAGAAGAAGTTAAGTTTAAGTTACGTATAATGAAAATGTGATTCTTTTCACATACGTATATGTATAGGATGAGTTAAGTCCTAGAAATGTTATAAGAAGAAGATGAGAATAACGAGGAATAAAACTCGAATAAAATGTTGAACTTTATGAACGAAGTTAGAAATTCTTAAAAGAAGAGTTGTTAAATAAACAAGAAGATTCAAAGAAGAATCTTGAAGAGATATGAAGATAAGAATCAGGTGTTACCTAACTCCAACAATAAATATGACGAATAGCGATGAATAGACAAAGTGTATAAGATTAAAAATATAAATGAAATCATAGTATGATATGATGAAAGGTAAGATAAGAAGTTTTTAAAACAAAATGATAATGAGATAAGAAAGAATCATAAGGGAGATGATTATAGAATAAGGTCACGACGTGATCTTTTAAAGTTAAAAGACAGTTGGTCTGTAATGATTGAATAGTTATAGTTTGAGACTATAACGAGAATGTACTATGTTATAGTACGAGATTAACTCACGAGGAGTTATAAATGATGAGATACAGGAGTCTGTATCGAGTATAGAGCAAGAAGTTATGAGTAAGATAGAGTTAAGTGGGATTTTAACTGAGGACTCATGTGGTGGCTGAGTTGTACAAATCTTTGTATGGGCAGGGTTTTGTGTTTACACTTGGCTTATCATATTGATAATCATTGGAAGGTTGGTGTCGCGCTATCGATATATATATGACGAGAAGGTGATTCTTTTCTCATATTATATTTGATAGTTAGAGTCAATAGAGATTAGATTAGATGATATTAAGATTACATTAGATGATCTTAAGGTTAGGCGAGTTCTTAAAACTCATACTTATGGTAAGTTCGTGGCTTATAATCGTATGTATGTTCTGAACCCCTAAGCATATGGACAGTCTTTGATCAGTTCTTTGACTACGTATTACTAGGACAAGTTCTTAAACTCATATTATTATGGCAAGTTCCTGACTTCTAAAGTGTGGTAAGTTTGATGATCTATACTGGGTATAGAAAGGTTACGGTGTAGGAAGCATTGATATTGTTTAAGGATGATAGAATGATTAAGTAATGATGGAGTAAAGATTTAATTAATGGAGAATTTTATATTCTAAATCTCCTAACTTTCCTAGATTTTTAAAATTTATTGACTTCGTGCTGATGTTGCACTTCTATTTTCTGAAAAAACATTGGATCAAATGATGGAACCAATGAATTTTTAAAATAGTGCTATTATTCACATGTCTATGCTAATTGCTTCAGCTAGACAAAAATGATTTGAAATTTTCAAAATATATTTTATATACGCATCATTTGATATGGTGTAAAAATAATAATCTAGGAAGTTATCAATGCAGTTAAACCTAGTGTTGGATGTGATCATATGATCGTCAGCCCACTATGGTATGATGTAGTATAACGACGTCATGTAATGGCGAAATCCTCAGCGTATCAGTACTACGATACGATATCAGGATATTGTGAAAAGATTTATTTATTATTTTTAGTTTCCTTAAATGAAAAAAAATATTTATTTTATTGAGTTGGTTAAATATATATATATATATATATATATATATATTGATTGATGTCCGAATTATTGCTAGAAGTCTATGCTACTTGATTCAGCTAGACAAATATTGAAAGATGTTTTTGAAATTCGAGCGTTCTTGGTCAAACTATGCCAAACCAAATTGTTTTTGTGCGGATTCAAATGTTAAGAAGTTGAGGTGAATAACCCTATAAAAGGGGACATGTTATTGGAGACAATAGTTCTGAGTGTAATGTATAGAGTCGTTACGATGTACTACGTTTGGGCCCGACATAGGGGTACGATAGGCTGGCCACCTAGAGTACCGATGCGGTTTATAGTGTGAAGTACCAGGGGTGAAGCACTATTAAACCTAAATATCAGTTCAAGGTCTCATGACCACTCAGCATGATTTGGAATCTTGAAATTCCTGAGTTATTTATACCGCTTCCCAATTATTGAGCAATTATGGAAGATTTTTATTATTCTGAAGGAGAATGTAGCAAGGAGGATATTCCTTAGAAAGAAGTAGTTGTAGAACGCAAACAATCCAGTGAATAAAGATCAACGTAAAATCTATTTTGATAGATAGAATGAACGAAGATTTATATTAAAATTCCGAGGACGAAATTCTTAGAAGAAGGGGTGAATGTGATAACCCGAATACTTATAAGATAGTGAATTATGAAGTATATGACTTCGACGAGTAAAGTATATGGCAATGATCCTTTGAAAGGAAATGAACGAGTTAGAGAATATATAATATTTGAAATCTAATTGTGTTTAATTGAAGGTTATGAAATAAAACCTAAAAATTTATTGAAGAACTAAATGTAGTGAAATATATATATAAAACCTATATTAAGGTAATGTGTTGAAGTCGTTCAACGATAAATGTTCTTAAAGAGAGTTGATGGAAACCTGAGTAAGGTAGGGTTTCGGTGATTCCGAGGACGGAATCCTTATAAGGAGGGAATGATGTGACAATCCGAATTTTTAGAAATTGTTAAAATAAGAATTTAATGAATAAAATTCTTATTATGACGTGTTTTGTGTGTAAATAAATAAATATATTCATATATTGGGAGGATGTGGTTTAATAGTTAATTTAATTATTGAAGAAATTAAATAAAATTATTACGAAAAGGAAATTAACTGAATATTATTAGTAAATTTAATAAAGTTAAATATTATATTATGAAGTAATATAATTTGGTTATTATTCCTTGTTGGCAGTGAAATTATTATAAATTAAATCTCATAAATAATGTGAGTATTCACTTAATTAAAATAGTGAGTTAATATAAATATAATTATTTTAATAAAATATGAAGGTAATATATTACATGTAAGAGTAATACGTTTATGTAATGGCTTAATATATTATATTTAGCCAAGAGAATGTAAATGAGTATGAGAATAAGAAGAACCAATATAATTATAAATAAATATTGGTGTTAGGATTAATGAATTAAATTAATATTTTAGTTGGAATATTTATGGAATAAGATAAATAGTCGATGAAAATTATTATAAAATAATTTATTCAAGTATGATAATATTGAATAAAATTATATGGAATGATTTTGTAATCAGTGCGTATTTTATTACACTAATGGAATAGAAATATTCTAATTTAATTAAATAATTGAATTAGAGTATTAATGATTTATTAAATAAAATTATAATTATATTAGATAATTAAATATTGTGTTGGCTAAATAGAGATTATAATTTAATTAAATAAAGGTGTGACAAATGGGTTTTATTGTAACGATTGAGATTTTATAATTAATTTTAATATTTATTGAGATAAATAAATATTTTATGTGATTTATTTATTGAGTTAAATAAATAAATTATGTGATTTATGGAGTGATTTAATTAAGTGTTATATACCAATTAAATGAATGTGTAATATTTATTTAATTAATATTAATGTTATGTTATAGTTCTAATTTAATTGAGATAATTGAATTAGATGAATTATGTGATAAAATGTTACATGGATTATAATTAGCGAGTAATTATAATTATGTGGCAATTTTATGTGATTAATTGATGTTAGATTTTAATTGATTAAATTAGATGATTGATATTTAATTAATTAAAATGTGACATTAAAGTATGTATTAAATAATTTGTTAAAATAAAAGAAAAAGGATTTTAAATGAATTTAAATAAACAAGGCTTTGCATTTGTTTTAAATCTATTCTACCAAACATGGCCTTAGTAATAATAACCTGTTTTTTTAAAATAATGTTGTTTTGGCCAAACAAAGCCTTAAGGCTTTTTGAATTTTGAAACTTATGTAACTGCTAAATTAATTAGGCTAATTAGTATTAGTTAGTACGCGTATTATATTATATTATATTAGTTCTATACTACGTTAGATTAATCCTAAGTCTAAACTAAGAGCAAAGAAGAAAGAAAAGAGTAGAGGAAAAAGAGAAAGCAGAGAAGAGTTGGAAGAAGAAGCTTGTGAAGGCTAGAGTGAATCTTTGTTTTCTTCTCCTATCACCGAAAGGTAATCCATAATCTCTACTTTCATATTTTCAAAACTCGATTTAAGTTTCATGTTTTATTCTCTGTGAAAACTGAGTTTTCATTTAATAGCATAAACATGGATGATATATATTTATAGGTGGTGTTGTTCATGGTGAATTATATGGTTATCAATGATTTTCAGAAATCAAATTACTGTAGAAATATATTTTAACAGAAAATTCATGTTTATATGAGTTCATATGGAATTTTATGAGTTATATATTATGGGTGATTTTACATTGAGAAATTGGTATATGTTAGCATGTTGTTTAGAAATTTTCTATGATACTACCTTGAATCATGAGAATAAAGCATGTGTTATAAGTTGAATTGCTTAAGAATTTGATTACAGTGACTTATTTTGGAAAATATATGAGCTTTCATGAAAATGGCCAAATTGGATTTTTAAAACTTGTGATTATCATTGTTTAAATGGTTTTGTGTTGTGGAAGCATGTTATATATATGTATAATTGCATAGGTATGATTTACAATGTTTAAGTTACTGTAAATATCCATTTGTTGGCTTGTATGGGTTAATCGGTGAAGCAGAGTAACGTGGCTGTCTGCGTCTGGCCGAGTTACTGCGCAGCTGCGCCGGCAGCAATGCCAGGAGCAGCGCAGTTGCGCCGCTTGTCCTTCCCAGATCCTTACCCTGCGCAGCTGCGCCGGTGCAAGGCTTGTGGCTGCGCAGCTGCGCCGTGCACAGTGCAGTGGCAGTGAGTTTTAGTCAAGTGTGCAGTGTGTTGTTATGTTCCTATTACATTATTGCTAAGATAATGAGCATGTATCTAGCTGCTATAACATGTGTTAACATGAAGTTGATAATTTCATAATTCGAGAAAAAGAAAGTTTTGAAAAAACTAATATGGTATTTAAATTATAAACTATAATTGTTTAATTGTACAATAAGTTACTTAATTATAATTTTATTAATTATAATTAAGAGTAAATATTTAATTTAAATTATAATTTTTGTGAAATTATAATGTATAGAAGTTGATTTATTTTAATCAATTAGATGTTAATTTAAATTATAATTTATGTAATTATAATTTAATAAATGCATGTTTAATTATGGATTATAAATTGATAATTTCATGATTAATTATAATTTGTGTAATTAAATGCATGATGTGGTTTAATTGAATATAATTATTATAATTTGTTTATAATTATAATTTAAGTAATTATAATTTGATTAAGTGTTTGAATTATAATTGTTTAATTATAATTTAGTTAAATACATAATTGATTTAATTAACTATGTGATAGTTGATTATTATTATTAGAGTGAGTTAACCATGAGGGTTAACCACTTATGTGAATTAGTTACGTGTTAACTAATTTAGGTTATTGTGATTAAATATATATGTGTAGGAAGTATTAAAGTACGTGAATTGTGTTAAGTAGCTTGCGCTTGAGGCAAGTCTTCTAAACCCTAAACTCGTTAATTTTATGCAAGTTTTCTGTACCCTAAACTTGTTGATTATATACAAATTCTTGAATTCATATATTCATTGTTGAGAATGTCCTTTCTATTTCTGTATTAGACAATTATTTATTTAATTGAAATGATCTTAACTTATTGTTCAAGTAAGATCCCGTTATTATTTTAAATGCTTTAAGTTGATTCTAAAGCATATGTTAATTCATAATTCTTTTATTTATGAATTATTAGAAGTTGATTCAACTAATCCTTAGTTGATGAACGTGAATTCTAAATTACCCTTGTAAGCTTATCCAAACCAAACTTTCTTTGGTGCGGACTTGAATTCAAATTACTGAGTTGAACAACCCTATTTACTAGGGGAGGTTACTACGCATAGCGTTAAGATGTTTGTGCACAATACATGGTACGAAGGGCTGATCCCCCTAAGTACGAGTTAAGGTCCATAGTCTTATTGACTGTTAAAGGTTTAAATAGAAATATTTATAACCTAGGACAAGAGTTCAAAGGTCTTATGACACTCAGATAAATTCTATATTCGAATTTTAATGTTGACAGAGAATTATTATTCAATTCTTTATTGTTAAAGTAAGCTAAGTTAGTTAGATTCTTTTTAAAGAATTCATTTCATGTATATATTATTGTTAAACTCCAGTGAGCTGTGGTTTGCTCACTCTTGCATTAAATAACAATTTCAGTTAAGGTTGATAACGCTGATGCTCCATCTACAAGTAAGGGCAAGTGAAAGCAAAGCAAGTGAAGACTTGTTTTTATTTAATTGAGAATGATTGTAATAATTGAATGTTATGTTTTATTTCTGCACTTTATTATATTCATATCAAGGTTAGAGTAACCCTGGGATTGATTTTGAGAAAGTTGTAACCCTTGTTTTAAGGGAGATTTTATTAATAGTTGAATAAAGGTTGTAATTTATTTTAAGATATATTGGGTAGATGTTTGTTATAGTTAGAAAGTGAACACCAAATCATGTGGAAACGAAGTACCCGGATTTGGGGGTGTCACAGGTTGGTATCAAAGCTGTAGGTTATGAAACCTTAGGTGGGGAAAAACCTTAGGTAGTAGCCTTATGGTAAGATCGAGAAGATAGGTGTGATAGGTAAAGATAATAAACTACCTTATGTGCCTATGTGTTTACATTATAGTATTCGAAGAGTGACGATTCGTTATCACGTAATAATGAACTTTAAAATTCTTTTGTCAGGATGTCGAACGTGGGAGAACCTAGTCAGGCTAGAGAGGATGTACCTCAGGTGCCTAGAGAGGAAGAGCCCCGTGACATACATGTTGTCTGGGAGCAGCTGGTTAGGAGAGAGCCATCTGCAGTGATCACTGTAGCTGGTCGGGAGCGTGAGCTGACACCTATTCCAGAGGATGAGGACGAGGACGAGTCTGAAGAGGAGGAAGAGGATCCCGAAGAGGAATTCCCACCTCACTCTACTAGTGCTGAGATGTACGAGGCTGTCTACGATAGCAATGTGGAACTTCATGGACGAATAGGAGATCTCGAGGAGACTATTCAGTAGCGTGATGAGACTATCGAAGAGATGGATAGTGCACTAGGAGATGCACAGTGTAACCTGATACATATGGAGGTCGAAAGAGATGCTGCTCATTTTGAATTGGCAAAGCTGAAGCAAGACATCCAGGAGGAGTCGAGGAAGCGTGCCAGACCTGAGGAGTCAAGCTTGAGGGCTAATCAACGAGCTGATCGAGCTGAAGATGAAGCTGAAGCCAAGAGGGCCAAGCTAAGGGAAACAAAATATGCTTTTCATACAGCGATAGAGAGAGCTCAGGACCGTATTTTCTACTACCCAGCTCAGTTCCAAGGTTTACCGTGGTATGTGGTGGACCGAAGAATGGCATTTCGGGTAATGGTAGAGGAGCGCAGAGAGGCTGTGCGACGTATTAATATGCCTAGGCAGTGGCAGTAGCAGTAGCAGTAGTGACAATAGTAGAGTTTTGTTTATGTATTACTTTTTGTAATAGGTAAAGTAAATCCCATAATTTGAGAAAAGAATGGGATAAGCTAATAATGTAATCCTGTAACTTTTCTAGTTTAGGAAGGATGATAAAAATAGCAGAAGTGCTATCAGTTTGATGTTTTTTAAACTACGACTAATGAATAAAAGAAGTCTATTGACGTGCTTGGTGTTCTATGTGAACTGAATTGTCTAGAACGTTTAAGTATGAACTTGGATACTTAATAGTTGGATAAAAGGTCTAATAATAATATTTTCTTAACAGAAAATGCCTCCTAGAAGAAGAGTGACACGTCAAAACCCCGAGGGTTCGACGAACAACAACAATAACGAAGGAACGAATCCCAATTCGGTTCAGCAGTTAGTGAACCTGTTAACAGGAGCTCTTACGAATCAGTCGCAAGTACAAGGAACAACGTTCAAGGAATTCAAGGCAGTAGGACCGCCTGAGTTCAAAGGATCGACTAACCCTATCGAGGCTCAAACGTGGGTTATGGAAATGGAGAAGGTGTTTGACGTGGCTAGTGTAGGAGAAGACCAAAAGACAACGTTCGCGGCTTTCATGTTGAAGTCGGATGCTAGCTTTTGGTGGCAGGCTAACAAGACTCGAGAGGGAGAGGGAGTCATCACGTGGGAACGTTTCAAGGAAATGTTCTACGAGATGTATTTTCCAGTGAGTTCGCAGGACCAGATGGAGGTCCAGTTCCTAGAACTTACGCAAAGAGGGATGTCGGTGTCTGAGTATGCCGCTAAGTTTAACGATTTGGCCAGGTTTGCTACATACCAGGTCAGCACTGACGCTAGGAAAGCGAGAAGGTTTGAACGGGGACTAAAGCCCTAGCTCTACAGCAAGGTTTCCATGTTCCAGCTGAATACCTTTGCAGCGGTGCTAGAGAAGGCCATACTTGCTGAGGGAGGAAGCGAAGCGGTGACGAAGTTCAACCAAGATAAGAAGAAGAAGAATGAGGTAGAAACCAAGTCTGGGGGTAGCAGCACTGTGAACCAGAAGAGGAAGTGGTTTGATAATACCTCTGCTGGGAGTCAGCAAGGAAGCCAGCAGAAGAGGAAGTTCGAAGCATGTGCTACATGCGGTAAGAATCACACTGGTGTGTGCATGAAGGGGAAGCGGGTGTGCTTCAACTGTGGTCAGGAAGGCCACATCGCGCCTAATTGCCCAAAACCGAAGAAGGGAGCTTGCTTTACATGTGGATCCAAAGATCACATGGCTCGCAACTGCCCGAAGAAGCTGACGGCAGGGTCAACAGGGAGCGGAGGGAATGGAAGCTGCAGTACCGTTACTATCGCTGCACCATTGCAAGCTGTTCGACCCACTGCACAGATATTCAATATGACGGTGCAGGATGCTGTGCAATCAAAAGATGTGGTGTTAGGTATTATTTCGGTCAATGGTATAAATGCATATGTATTATTTGATTCGGGTGCTACTTGCTCATTCATATCTGATGATTTTGCTAGAACCCTAGACTTACCTGTAGAGGAGTTAATTTACCCTTCGAACATAGAGATTGCGAATAGGGAGGTTAATCCTGTTAGTAGCGTTTATAAGAACTGTAGATTGGACATTAAGGGTCAAGAGCTTAGAGTAGATTTGATTCCGATAAAACTTGGAGAATTCGACGTCATACTAGGTATGGATTGGTTGTTCAACCATGGGGCGGTAATCGACTGTCAGAAGAAGTCGGTGAACCTTACGACTCCGTCGAAGTTAGTGTTCTATGGTAGCAAATCGCCTAGACAAGCGAGTTGTCTGACGGTTATGCAAGCCAAGAAACTTCTGACGCAAGGCTGTGTAGGATATCTAGCCTACATAGTAGATTCGTGTAAGGAAAGCCCGAAGGTGGAGGAAATATCGATAGTTAAGGAGTTTGTGGACGTTTTTTCGAGCAATTTGCCAGGACTTCCGCCAGATAGGGAGACAGAGTTCGTGATCGATCTAGCGCCGGAAACTGCTCCAATTAGGAAGGCTCCGTACCGAATGGCTCTAGTCGAGATGAAGGAACTGATGGTTCAACTACAATAATTACTGGACAAGAAGTATATTCAACCGAGCATTTCGCCGTGGGGAGCGCCTGTCTTATTCGTAAAGAAAAAGGATGGGTCGATGAGTCTTTGCATTGATTATAGAGAGTTAAATAAAGTTACGATCAAGAATAGGTACCCTTTACCTAGGATCGATGACTTATTTGATCAACTGAAGGGTGTGAAATACTTCTCGAAAATCGATTTGAGAAGCGGGTATCATCAGTTGAAGGTGAGGAAGGAAGATATACCGTAAACGGCTTTTAGAACTTGGTATGGTCATTACGAGTTCTTGGTGATGTCATTAGGTCTCACGAATGCCCCAGCTGCATTTATGGACTTAATGAACAGGGTGTTCAAGCCATTTCTGGACAAGTTCGTGGTAGTGTTCATAGATGACATCCTAGTTTATTCCAAGACCGAGGAGGAGCATGCTGAACACTTACGACTAACCTTAGAAGCCCTGAGACGAGAGAAGCTTTACGCTAAATTCTCAAAATGCGAATTTTGGTTGGAACGTGTGCAATTCCTTGGCCACGTGATCGACAAGGATGGTATTTCGGTAGATCCAGTCGAAAGTTGAGGTCGTAATTAGTTGGGAACAGCCGAAGACGCCGTCTGAAGTGAGAAGTTTCTTAGGATTGGCTGGTTATTACCGAAGATTTATTCAAGACTTTTCTAGAATCGCAACTCCGTCGACGAATTTAACTCGTAAAATAGTTAAGTTTGTTTGGACGGAGAAGTGTGAGGAGAGTTTTCAAAAGCTGAAGAAGAGGTTGAGTACTGCGCCTGTATTGTCTTTACCGGATAGTTCGGGGAATTTCGTAGTATATAGCGATGCCTCACATAAAGGATTAGGCTGTGTATTGATGCAGAGCGGCAAAGTCATTGCCTATGCGTCACGTCAGCTGAAGGATTACGAGAAGGGGTATCCGACCCATGATCTAGAATTGGTGGCAGTAGTGTTTGCCCTAAAGATTTGGAGGCACTACTTATATGGAAAAAAGTGTGAAATATACACAGATCACAAGAGTCTGAAGTATATATTTACCCAGAAGGATTTGAACATGCGCCAAAGAAGATGGTTGGAACTGATTAAAGACTACGATTGCGAGATACTTTACCATCCGGGTAAAGCTAACGTTGTTGCCGACGCTTTGAGCAGAAAAGGTCGGGAGAAGCTGAACGTGTTAACTGATCAGGATCGGTTAATAGAACAGATGGCTAGATTGGAGTTGGAGGTGAAGTTTCCGAAGGAATCGGATGAGATGTTGTTTCAAGTAACCGCTGGTTTTACTCTAGTAGACAAGGTGAAAGAAGCACAACTTCACGATGAAGA